>SJYV01027065.1:251628-272307 GCA_006410875.1 Neotragus pygmaeus
GGGGCAGGAGGAGAAGGGGACGACCAAGGATGAGATGGCTGGATGGCATTACGGACTCGATGGACGTGAGTCTGAGTGAACTCTGGGAGTTGGTGATGGACAGGTAGGCCTGGCATGCTGTGATTCATGGGGTCACAAAGAGTTGGACACGACTGAGCTACTGAACTGACTGAACTGAATACCCCGTTTGTCAGCTTGTTCTACAGTTTGCTAGTTTGAGCTCCCCACCGTCTCTTGGGCATTCCCCCAGGCCCACAGGTACCACTCTTGACTCCAGTCCTCACCGCCTCTCACTTGCATGGAGTCCCTTCCTGGTGTCTCTGGCCCCGTTGGAGCACCCCTCCGGTCCTTCACCCCAGGGATCGTGCGGTCATCTGTGTAACATGTAGGTCTGATTATGTCCACAGTAGTTGCCACTGGAGGTGTGCTAAGCCTAGGAGCCAGTGCCCCTCTCATCCAAGATCCATCCCACCTCCTGGAAAGCACATTTTTATTACAAGGTCTTGAGCTTCCTGGACCTCACCCATAGCTCAGTGAGTTAGGGCAAATACTCTGACCCAGGCTAACTTAACTGAATTCTTTCTCCAGGCATTTTGATTTGGGACTCATAAACACCGCTGTGTCTCTCTGTATGGCTAGAGCTGTAACTTATGGGGCTTCCCAGGTAGCACAGTGGTAAAAAAAAAAAAAAAAAAAACCTGTCTGCCAATGCAGGAAATTCAAGAGATGCAGGAAGATCCCTTGGAGGAGGGCATGGCAACCCATTCCAATACTCTTGCCTGGAGAATGCAATGGACAGAGGAGCCTGGTGGGCTATACAGTCCATGGGGTCACAAAGAGTCAAATACAACTGAATGACTAGGCACAAGCACCCACATAGCTTATAACCTGAGCACTGAAAGGTTGGCCAGTGTCTACCCTAGTTTTGGAGAAGCAGAGAAAGAGAAAGCGCAAAGAGAGAAAGAGAAAATAATAGAGCAGACACACAGAGGAGTGGATGTGGCAGAGAGAGACTAACTCTCAGATTCCAGAAGACTGTTTCGGATTCGGACTCGGGGTCCTTCCTGAGAACTATTCATGCTCTTAGATTCCATTCAATTTCTGGGAATTTCTAAGAAATGCCCCCGTTTCACTTGAGCCTCCCTGATTTCCATCCCTTAAGACCAAGCAGTCTTCGCTCACACTGACATCATTGTGTGAACCCCGCGCCCCGCTCTCCTGCACACTGGGACACAGACGCAGGTGGCCCAAAGGCCCTGGTGGATCCTGTAGGCTTCTCAGGGCCCTCCTCCCTTTCCTCTCTGTACTCCAGTTGCCACAGGAAGTTTTCAAATCCTGGACATACCATCTTCTCTTTGGTCCCTGACCTGTCATGCAGGTGTCTGGGGTACCCTCAATGCCCACCCTGCCCTTCTTTCAGGTCTCAAGGTAAATGGTGGGTCCTCAGGAAGCCAGCTGTCTTGAGCACCCAGGCTGGGCCTTGCTCCTCTGGAGGGGGACCCCGCTTGGCACTCCCCAGCCTTCCCTCTCTTACCACACCTTAGCTTCCCCAGGGCAGGAATCATATCTGGTTTATGCCAAGCCATATGCTCAGCCATCCGTGTTGTGCCCAGCACATGGACAGCCCTCAGTATACATCTGTGGATGAACAAAGTGCCAGGGATGGGGAGCAGGAGAGCCAGGGAAGGATTTGTACAGAAGACAGTGTCTAAGCTGAGCTTTGAAGAACGGACACAGGAAGCCCTCATTGAAGCCTCTTCCAAGAATTTAGGGAAATGGATGGGGTCCTTGGTGAGAAGCCCAGGCTTTCAAGTCAGATGCTCCTCTAACTGTGGGACTTTGGGCAAAGTCTTCCCTGGAAAGGTTGGTGTGAGCATATGGAAGAGTAAGTACGGAGTTGCAGGCAGTGCTTTATCACCCCATTTTATTTAGCTCAAAGTATCCCACAGTGCTCTGGGGCCTTGCCCAAATTATACCGACTCTCCGAGCCTCATTTTCATGATATGTGTTATCTCTTATTGTCTCTGCCACCTTAGATTATCTTGGGGGGGCTTTTCTGGATTCTGAAACCCTAAATAAACTCGTCATTATCTGTATTATTATCATTAGCGATTATAACAGTTGGAACTTGGGGCTCACACTAAGGTGCCCTTTCTTTCAAGAGCCAGGCTGTCATTCTTTCCCTTGGAGAATTAAGTTGTGAAATATGCAAAGTCACCAGAAAGATACAGCCTGGTTCCCAGACCAGCAACATCTGAATGTAACTTGGTTGAATAGATTAACATATTAAAAGACAGTATGTCAATCACAGAATGCAGGGACAGAAGAAGTTATCACAGATGCAAATGGGCTCAACTTGGCCTGGGCAGGGAGGAAAGGCAGCTCAGCCCCCCCCAGAATGATGCATTTCTGTTTCCAAAGATAAGGCCATCCCTGGAGTCAGCAGACGCACAGAAGATGCCAATCATTGCCTCCCTACACCCGATGCCTCTTACAGATCTCACCTACCCCACAGCTTCAGATGCCAGAGGCCTTTGCAGCAGGCACCCTTGCTCCCAGCCCCGCCCTGCTGACCAGGACAGAGAGTGAACGCCACATTGATATTCCCATCAAATACCCACTGGACTGAATACAGTCCAATACCAGATTAATACCAGTCTATCATTTTCTCTGTGTTCTGAACATTTTGTGGGGACGAGGCAGACATGCAAGGAATTTTTCTCTCGTTTTTATAAAAGTTATTTTTTATTGGAGTATAGCCGCTTTATAATGTTGTGTTACTTCCTGTCGTTTGTTGTTTAGTCACTGTTGTGACCCCATGGCCTGTAACCCACCAGGCTCCTCTGTCCCTGGGATTTCCCAGGCAAGAGTACTGGAGTGGGTTGCCATTGCCTTCTCCAAGGGATCTTCCCTTGCTGACCCATAGATGGAACCTGCATCTCCTGCTTGGCAGGCGGGTTATTTACCACCGAGCCACATAAGAAGCCCATGTTACTTTCTACTGCACAGCAAAATGAATCAGCCATACCTATGCAGGTATCCCCTGCCTTTTGGACTTCCTTCCCATTCAGGTCATCATGGTGTCCTGTTTTGGACTGAGGATGGAGAGACTGAATCAGTTGGCTGTGGGGGAGCCAAGTTGGAAAGATAGACGGTCCCTGGGAGAGAAGCCATCATCTTGGGATGGCCACGCTGCAGCCTTGTACAGAGGAGTAAGACAACAAGTGTCTGCCAGAAGAGAAGAATAAATAAGCTATGTGTGGAAAAGCAGGGCAAGGGAGAGTAAAGGAGGAGAGAGAAAGACCCACTGATTTTTCTGGTTCCTGAAGTCTCGCTCTGCTTCTAAACAGCATTCCTTTTTAATTTAAGCTTTGGTGAGTAGGGATATGCAGTGAAACCATTCCTCACGGGATAGAATCTTAGCTAACAGATCTATCTCAGTTTGCCTTGGTAAGATCTTGCTACTGCGAGTGAGATGGTGTTCCACTGAGCTATCTCGAGCAGACACGGTCAGGCGGGGACTCGAGCCGGGGGTGGGGAAGAGGGGCTTCTGAGATTTCATGACCTGCACCGTGAGAGTAAGCACCTCCTTGCCTGGCAGTTTCCATGTGCCGTACTAGTTTTCTACTGCTGCTGAAGCAAATGACCACACTTAGAGGTGCAAAACAATATAATGTTATTACTTGTAGTTCTGAAGGTTGGAAATTCAAGTAGACATGGGTCTCACTGGAGCTAAGATCAAAGGGTGGGCTGGCTTGTGTTTCTTCCAGCAGCCCTAGGAAGGAATCCGTTTCCTTGTCCTTCTCTGTCTTCTGGAGGCTGCCCGCGTTCCGTGTCTCCCGGCTTCTCTCTCCATCTTCAGTGCAAGCAAAATAGCAGCTTTTTCCTCTCTCTGTCCCCAACTCTTTCTTCTGCCTCCCTCTGCCACGTCTAAGCCCTCTGTGATTGCATCATGTCCCCCTGGATAAGCCAGGCTGGTCTCCCCATCTCAAGGCCAACCGAAGAGCAATCTTTATCCCTTTTGTAACCTTAATTCCTCTTTTCCAGGGAACTTAGAATTTCATAGGTTCTAGGGATTAGGGCATGGACATCTTTGGGAGGGGACATCATTCTGACTAACAGGTGTACCTTGACAAAATGAGGACAAAGGACAAAATGCTGCCATATATAACATTTAAGAATACTCATTTCAGCTTAGAAACTGTGGTGCCAGATGAGTAAACTTGTAAATTTCCCTTCTCTGATGCACACGGAAAGATCTTCTGAGTCTGTGGTTTAGTGAAAAGAGGATGGACTTTCCACTCCTTCAGGCATGGGTTCCATCCTGCTTGGACTCTGTTTAACCTCTCTGTATTTCAGTTTCCTTCTCGATGATATATATATAGATAATAATAGCATTGTTTGAAGGATTATATGAAATCAAATGCGTTCTTTTTTAAACTTGATAAATGCTTTTTTTTTTTTCTCCTTTCCTTCCTTTCCAGATCTCGACCGTCTGGAACCCATGAAGTGAATACACGGAGTACGCTTCTAAGTGAGGGAGGGTCTGCTGTGTCTTGGCAGCAGAAGGGGCCTCATGCCAGGACTCAGACTTGAGCATTATGCTGCGATGACTATCCGTCATCTTTCCTTGCTCCTTCTCCCCCATGTGTTTTAGGTTCTTTTGTCTCAGAGTGGGAATGCCCCAGGGTTTCTTTCTGTCTTTCATTCCTCGCTGCATAAAATGGTAAGTGTCAGGAGCCAAGGGCGGGAGGACAGAGACTGCCAAGAAGGAGCTGCCGGGACAGTGGTTTCCAGGGCCCGAGTGATGGGAGGAACTGGAGAGTTGCCAGTGGACTGCATCCTGGCCACGACCGACAACAAGCTCTGTCCCTGTCCCTTTGAGCAGCTTCTTGTTCCTCTAAAGAATTCTCTGTCTACAAGGGTGGGTGAGTGCTGGACATGGCTGTGACCACAGTTCTGGGCTTCTGATGGAAACATTTGATGTTTGATGTTCGAAAGAGCTCGGGAGCCTTTCGTTCACCACCCTAGTGATTCAGCATGGAATTAAGTGAAGGACGGCTAAGCTTATTTGTAGCAGGAAGACTCTGCCTGGCTGGATTTAAATGATGCCCCTGTGGAGATACAGCCAGTTCAGATGTCAGAGACTTTCTGCAAAATGTTCTAGAGAGTCCCGTTTTCGCTGAAAAAGCAGTCTGCTAATTGGGATGTACAGTTCATTTCTAACTTTCTTTTCCTTTCAATTTCAGATGCGGCACCTATGTTAGCTCACTGGCAGCTCACAAAACAGCTTCACATATGTTAGCACTTTTTAAAAAGACTCTTGTGCTTCCATTGGAATAGAAATCTACTCTTCCTGTCCAGAGACAGGCCAGTGTAGAAATCCCAGCTCTCCTGAAACCAGTGATGTTACCTAACCTGGGTTTTAGCTTTCTCAGCTGTAAAAAAGCATGCTAATAATTACTTCTTATGGTTGTTGCACTAACTGAAAGCTCTTAGGTGGCAGGAACCTGCCTGCCAATGCAGGAGACATGAGACGCAGGTTCCAGCCCTGGGTTGGGAGGATCCCCTGGAGGAGGGCATGGCAAACCTCTCCAGTATTTATGCCTGGAGAATCCCATGGACAGAGGAGCCTGGCGAGCTACAGTTCATGGGGTTGCAAAGAGTCGGACACAACTGAAGCCACTTAGCACACGGAGCATAGATCCAGGCCCTTATTAAGCATTTGGGAGTTAATAGTCACATATTCCTTTTTGGGTTCTCTATACCCAACACTTGTATATCTCTTAATTTAAACTAGTTCTGCCTTTCAAAGAGCTAATACTTGAGTATAGAATGTAGTACTTGTCTGCGGAACCTTCTATACCTTCCCCTCAGCCATCCTTCCTGGGATACAGTAAGTTGACTTTTGTTTTTCTGAGTTTGGGAATGAAGGGAATAGGACTGCCCTTTGGAAGTTCAGCTGTAGGATAACATGATGGAGCACAGTAAAGATATGCAAAGTCAGCTGAAGGAGAAGGCGCAGCTCCCCGTTGAGCAGGCCCTGCCATCACCAGATTGACTGCATTAACCGTAAATAAAGGATGTGTCCATCAAAGGCAGGACTGGTCAATGCTGAAGGCAAAAAGATATGGGAGGAAAATGTCAGCAGTGTCCATTCTGACAAACCTCAGGGAAGAGGGAGCCTTAACTCAATGCGGGCGGAGAGAGGAGCCCCACACGCAAAATGTCTCTGGTCCCATTGGAAAGACCATCCTTCTTGGAGATGCCAGGCTGTCTCAGCTGGACCCAGGAGCACAGGATTATTAAATTCCCCTTGTTCTGTTCCAGGCACACCAGAAAACTCTCAGATTGTAATTTGGCTTCTCTTGGAGTCAGTCTTTGGGGCAAGAAAGGGCTAATCCTACAGAATTTGAGTTTTTTTTAGGTCTTCGTGTTAGTAATCTCTCACTGTGAATGAAGAAAGAGACATTTGAGTTTTATATTAATACATCAGTACTCTGTGCTTGGTTAAAATGTCTCTACAGGGAGATGGATCCCTCTTCAGATTCTGTAGTGTCTAAGAGTCAGATGGAGTCAAAGGGAGGAACATGGGAAATTCCTCAAGGTCAGTAATACCAGTTTATGAGACATCTTGGCAAACAGTCTGCTGGCCTTTCCTCTTAGTGACTACATTCTGGCCTTTCAGAAGAGAGAGGCTTTCCAGTGTCCACATTAACAGTCCTCTCTCCATGTTACTCAGTAACAGCCACAGAGGCAGTGTTGCCTGGTGGAAAGACTCTGGGATTTGGAATCAAACAGATTTGTATTGGATTCCATCTCTGATGCTTGTATGAACTTGGGCATGTAATTGAGCATTTCTGAGCAACAGCTTATCCATTTATAAAATGGGATACTTTCAAGGGCTGTCACAAGGGTGAAAGTAGCTATGATTATGGTGTGCCCTGAGAGGGCCCGTCACATGGGAAACACGATTAAGTTTGGATCTTTTATTCTATAACACACTGAGAATCTATTATGTGCCGAATTGAATCCAGTCTAATATATAAACCCTACCCTCTTCTTCCATCACTTTAGCCTGTTTTAGAGTTGAAAATCAGAAGTGGGGGATGGTTTGCATCTTTCCCCATGGTCTTAACAGCTTTGAGCTTCCAGAAGGCTCTTGATGATGAGCGTAGATGCACAGTGGCTTTGCTTGTGGCTTCAAGTTGAGTCCCCAAAGGTTTCAAGAGGTGACTTCTAGCAAATTCATTCTTACATGTCTGCATGTGTATGTGGATACCCACTTTTTGATCTTCTTTAGAGCAGAAGTTCCAGCCTCCTGGTGGTACTCAATCAGAACTTTGGCAACTGGTTTATTGAATGAGTGAGATTCAAGCAGAAAACAGCATCACTCTTTCTCACCTCTGCTCCTTGTTACCTGCTCTCTCCCCCTAGAGAACATTTTGGGTCAATGCAATAGCTTTTTTGGTCACTTTTAGACAACAATAAGAACTTCGGTCACTTTGGGGTTATAGAAAACCTAATCCCAGCTGATAAATGAACTCCAGACTCTCTGTCACTTTGGTCTATTCCAGGCTCAGAACTCAGGGTGAGGGAGGGCACTGGAGTGTTGCTTCCTTCATTCCCATTCACCTCCCCTGAACCCCCAGCAGGGATTTTGGGACCCTCCTGTGAAGGTGGGGAGGAGAGGAAGGACAGAATAGAGCTCCTAGGGCAGTTGTGACTGGGTGGCACAAAGGACATTTTCCACGTGACAATCTTGTGAGTTTCTGGGGAGACCCCGAAGTTGGTGCGAATGGCACCCAGTCAGCTCCTTTCCTGAGATCCTTCACCACTGCCAGAAAGTCCTTCCCTTCCTCTTGAAAAAAAAAAAAAAAAAAAAGCTCCTTCACGTGTGCTTGGTCAGTCATTAAGTCACAACAAACCCAGGAGGCAGGTGCTGCTCTTCACAGCCTCCTTTTCACCCATGAGGGAGTCAACACAGAAAGAAGTAACTTGGCCAAGGACGTCCAGCTTGAAACCTTGACTCCAGAAGTGACGCCCCCAACCTTCCCTGGCCTTCCGCCTACTTCATGACTTCTTGAGGCTTCCCATTACCCTTGCCTGACCAGGAGCTCTCCAAGGTGCTGGAGAGAGGCCCGGAGGGGCCCAGACCGGCGTGGCCACGGTCATAATAAGGCCACTTTCCCTTGTGAGAGTGACGGGAAACCACAGACATCTAAAGGAATGGCTGCCACTTTCGACTGTCGCAGCCAGCTCTCCGGCTGCATCTCGATTTAGCACGTGGGAGCTGGCTGTTTACGTGCCCACCTCTCCTTCAAGATTGGAAATGTGTTGCAGTAGGGACCATATCTTAGTCACTTTTCTCTCTTCTTCATGCTGTCCCAGTTACACGGCACAGAACTGGCATATATGAAATGTCTAGCACATGTTTGTTGGATGATTAAAGGGGGAATGGATTTTTTTTCCTGTTACCGAGGTATAGATGATGTATGATATTATATGTTTCAGGTATATAGCATTGCAATTCACAATTTTAAAGGTTATACTCCATTTATAGTTATTATAAAATGCTGGCTATATTCCCTGAATTATACAATATATCCTTGTACAGTAGCTCATTTGTTTTATACATTGTAGTTTGTACCTCTTAACCCCCTCCCCCTCCCCTTCCCCTCCCCAGCTCCCTCTCCTCAGTGACCACTAGCTGGATTCTTAATTGTCTTAAAAATTTTCGTGTTCCCACAGCTCAGTTAATTTCAGACTCAGGTATATTTCTACAGCATCATGGCAATAATAATGAGGCTATTAATAGCAGCAGTTACTATGTGATAAGCATTATGTGACAGGCTCTGGGCCAGGTATTTTATATTAACTCTAATGTATAGTATATATGTAAACTATAAGCAGACTTTTCTCAAGGGTACCTGGGTGGGCGCGTCAATCCCAGGGGCGGAGCAGATAGCTTCTCGGTGTGACCACTAGGTGGCGGTGTGACACCACTGTCACCTCTGTGCCTCGCGGTGGGGTAGTGAGCGGCATGGACCAGTTCGGAAGGGCTGGCAGGATAACCGGGGGCCTCCTGGTGACCAAGACCGCCCAGATGGGGCCCCTGCATCGTGCCCTGTAGCTGGGGTTGAGGGCTTTCCAGCTTATCGCCATGAGGGGGCCTTGTGAGACGACCCTCCCAAAGCCAGGGCACATTTTCTCCTTGCTGACATCTGAAAATTACTCACTTGCTATTAGTTCAGTTAAACAAGGAATCGTTGAGTCCCAGCTCTTGCCAACCACCCTCTTTGTCTTCATACCCTCTATTTTAGACGAAGTTGGAGGTCGGGGGCCAGGAAGGCCATCAGGCCTGGTTCTCACGTTCACGAGAGTCGTGTTTAGGCACTCAGTGTTACATCCAGATAAGGTTCTAAGTATGAACACTGCATTCCTCCCAGTGTTCAAACTGTTTACTTCTTCCAAGAAGATTACTTAAATTATACCACTATTTCTGTACCCTCTTTTAGCATATCTTCATCTTTTAATGTATCAGCATCCTCAAAAATTCAAAGCGTTCAGAGCTCTTCTCTCAATTTTTGAAGCACCTCAACCGAAATGCTTGGAGTTCCACCCACATGACTAACTGATCACATGTTCTCTCATCTCACGGTTTCTGTGCGAATTCCCAGTCCTGGGACCCCTCCCCCTCCCGCTTCAGTCGACTAACTCCTGCCTGTTCTTCGATGTCAGTTTGGACATCATCTCCTCCCTAAAACAAGCCTTGCTAGGTGCTCTTAAAACACCAGAGGAACCCTCAATGCTTCATTCACTGTGCTGTAATTCCCGTATTCTTCATGAGTCCCTTAGAAAACCAGGGTTCCCAACTTGGCACCTACCGACCTTTGAGATTTTTGAGTTATTACCCAACTGCCACAATAATCAGGAGCAAACAGCCACAACATATCAGTGGCCTCCCACAGAAATGACTGTTCCTGACATGTTTGGAGTTAGCCAGGGCTCTTTCAGGGGTTCTGCTTATCTTGAGTTATTGTTGTTTTTCAGTTTCTCAGTCCTGTCCGATTCTTTGTGACCCTGTGGACTCTAGCCCCACAAGCTCCTCTGTCCATGGAATTTCCCAGGCAAAAATACTGGAGTGGGTTGCCATTTCCTTCTCAAGAGGATCTTCCCGACTCAGGAATCGACCCATTTCTCCTGCATTGCAGGCGGATTCTTTACCAGTGAGCCATCGGGGAAGCCTGCTTATCTCGAATGGGCTTGTTTAAATCTCTGGGGGGTACCTGGCTGATGGCTGATCGAGACTGGCCTTTGCTGGGGCATGTGGATTCCAGTCCCGTGTTTCTCATCTCCCTTCTGGGCCAGAGAGCCAGTCCACGCTTGCCCTTCTCATGGTGGTGGTGGAAATGCAAGACAGCATGCCTCAGAGTGCAAGTCATTTCAAGTTCTGTGTGTGTCATTCTCACTGGCATTCCATTGGCCCAAGCAAGGTCCAGGGATGAGCTCAAAGCCAAGTGGTGGGGTAGGCCACCCCCATCTCACCCACAGTGGAAGGTCCGGCCAAGCTACACGGCCAATGGTGTAATACAGGAGAAGAAAAGTTGAGGAATCAGGGCCAGTGCACCTACCTACTAAGGACTGTGCCAAAATACACATACTTTCTAGAAATAGGATCTCAGACCAGTTTTTCACGGTAGCCCATATACAACAAGCAGATGTTTGTTGCATGAATGAATGAGTGTCTTCTGTACACTCTCTGTGCGAGATTCTGGGGAGACAGAATTAAACCAAGGAGGCTTCTGGCCTCAAGGCACTGCCACTGTCCATGGTTTCTGACAGCTGCTGCTCAGAGGCTGGGGTCAGGAGGTGGGAGGACAGCCTTCGGTTTGCATCATGATGAACTCTTGAGGGTGAGAGTCAAGGAATGATAGGCCTTTACAGGGGACACAATATGTGGATATGCCCGACTTCCCAGGTTTCCTGACGATGATCATGTAGAGACCATAAGCTTTGCAAATACGCATACATGTGGATGTAAAAAATGCAAGTGGAGACCCCCTATTTATTGGTGTCACACAATGAATAATGCATTTTCTTAGCAGCTAGCTCCAGGATCGCTTTCAGAGAAGGAAATTGCCTCTGTCCAATGGAAATATCTTGATAAGCTGCTCAGGGCAGAAGGCAAGACCCTGAGGGCATGGATCAATTTGTTTCCACCTCACAAGGAAGGAGAGAGCAAGGGGGCATGAGGATGGGGTAAGAAGAGGAGATAAGACCTGAGGTGGCAAACCACAGCCAAGATGTGAGTCAGAGAAAAGAGCAAGAAATCCCTGAGAGAAACCAGTAAAAAAAAAAAAAAAAAAATCCCTGGGCCTTTGCAGAAAATGTCTAGTAAGTGGTTTTCGGTAGATTGCCGAGAAGTGTTCTGTGCTTGTGACCCTGAAGTTTACAGCATGCTCCAGTGCATTTTGTTTGTTCAGGTTTCATTGTTTGTCTTTATTATGTTTTTGTGAGAACTGAGAAGAGGACAGAACTACTCATTAGGATCAGTGTGGTCCCAAACAGAGACAGGTTTGGAGGCAGAGCCAGGGAGGCAGAGGGGCCCAGGGTAGCCTTGGGATCAGGAGAAGGACTTGGACACCCAGAGATCGTGGAACCCAGGGCCGGCCCAGGCTTAGTGAGCGGGCACGTCTGGGGGTCTGTGTCTCATCCCCGCCAGTGACACTCTCTGGACTTCCCTGGTGGCTCAGTGGTAAAGCACCCACCTGCTGATGCAGGAGACGTGGGTTCAGTCCCTGGGTCAGGAAGATCCCTGGAGAAGGAAATGGCAAGGAAAGGGCCCTCTGACGATTCAGAGTCTGGAATATGGACAGGGACCAGGAGGGTAGAAAGAAAACCTAGAGAAGAGCATCCAGTAGTCTTGCCTAGAAAATCCCATGGACAGAGGAGCCTGGCAGGCTACAGTCCATGGTAGCCCAAAGAGCTGGACGTGACTTTACAACTAAATAACAAGAAGCAACTCTCTCTACTTGTGTAACTTTGGGCTGGTTCCTTAAATTCCTTCTGCCTTTTGTATTTTTTCATCTTTCAGCTGGGGATATACTATTAGCGTCTCCATGAAGTCCTTGGGAGAGTTTAGTGAATTAATGGATAAAAGGCACAAAAAGCAGCTCAGGATACATACATGCACACATGTCAGCTATCACGTCTCAGTTACTGTTACTGTTGTTTTGGTTATCAATAGCTGACATCTGGGTAGCCCTGGAGGAGCAGACAGGAAGTAACACAGGACTGGGAATCAGAAAGCCAGTGACGGGTCTTAACTCTGCCCCTGGGTGTCATGTGACCTTGAGAAAGTCACCTCGCCTTTCAGGGCTGCAAACTTCCCTCTCCCCTTTAACTGGAGCACGCGAAAGAGGTTCTCGCCCTGGGTTGTCTTCCCCCCTTGACCTGCAGGGGGCGCCGTGGCCCCACAGCCTAGCCCGTGGGCTGCCCACCCCACACAGCCTGACTTGACATTGAAGGAGGAACCCGGGGGTGCGGTCCACTCAGAAATCCATTTTCCGCACTCAGCATAACGCTGAAGTGAGGCTGACTTGGTGTGTTTGCTTACGCCCCTTGGGAAGTTATTTCCCTCTGCCCGTAATTACCTGATACCCAGGCACTGCTGTGCAAAATTCGCCTCAGATACATTTTGTAAAGTCATCTAGACCAGCTCGGCTTTGATTAAAATGTGCAATCTTCCCCCAGGCTTTGGCACCTTGTTAAATAATTGCACCTCCAGTGAGAAAGTAAACAGCACCCTCTGGGGCACAGAGAATGAGATAAAATCGTGGTTCACTTCTGGCAGACACTTTACCCTCCACCCCCGTCCCCCTCCCCAACCGGGGTCAAGTGCGATGAAGCCGAACAGAGGCCCCAACCCTGTCCTGGCTCCACCGCTGGCCAACTTGGGCCCCGTCCTGGGGAAAGACTGGCCAAGAGTTTTTCGGTTCAGTTCAGTTCAGTTCAGTCACTCAGTCGTATCTGACTCTTTGTANCCCACAGCAGAGCCTCGGAGACCACCAGGGCGCTGAAGCCACCCCACAGCACCAGCACGCCCGCACCTCAGCCCTGCTGCGGACTCGGGGTGCTTCTGCACCTCCTCGTTTGTAAACACCTCCTTGTTTGTAAAGTGGAGGTAAAAGTATGGACGTGAGGGGCCGTCTTGTGGTGTAAATGAGGATCACGTTAGGGGCTTTGCACACGGCCCGTTGCCCACTCGGGACTCGTGAGTGACAGCGGTTGTTCTTTATGCCCTTCTTTCTGTCCCTCTTCCTGTCCTTTTCCTCCTCCCTTGAGAATTCCAGTTAGGAGACTTAGGCAGCAAGTAACAGACCGCTGACTCTCAGGTTTAGGCACCAGGGGTCTGCTTTTCTCCCAACCCAGGGTATCATGGCCTGCGGTATCAGGGTGGGTGGGCTCTTGACTGGGCCTGGCCATTGCCCGAGAAAACGGGTTTTGCCACAACTCCGGGCGCTGGCCCCTCTGCTGTCATGCCCCATGCGTGCAGGGTGCGGTATGGTCCCCGGTCGCCCCGGCCCCTCTGCCGTCGCGCCCTACACGTGCAGGCTGCGATGTGGTCCCTGGTCGCCCCCACGCTGGCCCCTCTGCCGTCATGCCCCATGCGTACAGGCTGTGGTGTGGTCCCCGATCACCCCGGCGCTGGCCCCTCTGCCGTCGCGCCCCACGCGTGCAGGGTGCGGTATGGTCCCCGGGTCGCCCTGGCCCCTCTGCCGTTGCACCCCACGTGTGCAGGCTGCGATGTGATCCCTGGTCGCCCCGGCGCTGGCCCTCTGCCGTTGTGCCCCACGCGTGCAGGCTGTGGTGTGGTCCCTGGTCGCCCCCGCACCGGCCCCTCTGCTGTCGCGCCCCACGCGTGCAGGCTGCGGTGTGGTCCCCGGTCACTGTCTTGGGGCAGCAGCGTTCGCAGGAGCTCCTCCTGGCCCGGCCTACTTACCCTGGTCCCCCGAGCCTGGAGAGGGTGCCGGGCCACAGGCCTGGGTCCTCAGCCTCCTGGCAGGGCCACGTTGTGCCAGCCTGGGCCACGGTGAAGTGGCTTGGGGTACGGTTTTTAGTGTCTCCCACAGCTGTCAAGTGATTTGTATGGATTCAGAGCTCACGCGGGCTTCACCTGCCAACATGCTGGTCACAGTACCTTGTCTCGGAGGAAACGTGTGAAGGGTGCTCCCAACACGCCCCACACGCCCGCTGACGGGCTCACCTGCCTCAGTGAACACACTTGGAGGGCAGCGAAGGAGAGGGGGTTGCTGTGACTCAGATGCTCGTGGTGGAAGCCTGGGTGGTGAGCCTGCTTCTCTAGACGTGGAGGAGGAAACTCAGGAGCCTCTAGCCACTAGCAAGACGTGGGGAAGGGACAGGTGGTTGCCTTAATTTGAAGGAAGAATACTGATAGGGCTTCCTCAGGGAGAGTTATTTTGGGGGGGAAAACCTACATTCACAGGGATTTGCATTGATGCTTCTAAAAAGGAAATAGTGTCCTTTCATCTAGAAACAGCCTTGCTGGGTGGGTACAAGCCCCAGCTTGCCCGGCATCTCGGAGGAGCAGCTGGAATGTCACACAGGGTGCTAATTAGGAGTGATCTCAACTCAGGGAACCTTGAAAGTGTGAAGCAGGAGGGGAAATGGAGCTGGAGAGCAAGGTGACAGAATCGTAGACTCTTGTGGAAGCTGTGAGTCGGGTTTTCCTGCTAAGTTTATGCAAGAGGTAGTTTTGTGATGAAGGAGACACAAAGCCCCCACACAGGAGCAGTTTGAGCTAAAGTAACAGGAGCCCCTTCAGCTTAACTCAGCACTGTCTCCACTTCTGTGTAGCCACCTCTGGTCCCGTCATGGGCAAGGTCGTGGCGTGTCGGTCGTTGGACACTCCTGTGCTCGGGAGAAGAGCTGTGTCGCCCCGCCCAGGTGCCGTCTGGGATGGTAGCACAGTGTGGGGTGCAGTCGCCGCCTGGGCTGTGTGGAGGCGTGTGCATTGCTTGTGGGCCCCTAGAAAGGCCCACCAGGACGACGTGAATAAATCTGAAACCTGACAGGCTGGCTGGGGGACTCTTGGATAGCCTGAAGCATAAGGGAAAAATCTCTCTAACCACGGCAGGATCCCAAATTGCGGGTAACCCAGAAGATTAATTGCCGCTCTGCCCTGCCTGAAAGCAACGCAGAAATGTGGGTGCCGTGAGGTGCTCCCCGCCCCAATGTTTTATTATAAAAAATTTTAGACATGCAGTAAAGTTGAAAGAGCCTGGGGTGTTTTTATTTGGATAAAATAGTGGCTCTAATTTATGAGCTTGAAGGAAACACAGCTAGAGGAATACATTGTTGAACAGAGTTCCATGGGGTCTTGCGTGAGCTCTAACGGTACTTGCGGGCTCCATCACCTCAGTGGCCAAAGACGCCCCATAGGACTTTGGGGACAAAGTGGGCCCTTGGGAAAGGCTGGCATCTCTGATGGGCCCTGACCGCGGCAGTGCAGCTGCGCCCAGCAACCAGAATGTGCAGACGGGACCCTAGGCTTTTAGGGTCCCGAGCATTTAGGCTTCCGAAATGTTTCCTTCCCTCAAGCGCAAGTGACGTGGGTGTAAGGTCTGTCTTCCCCTTCACTGAGATTCAGGAGCACAGAAGGTGACATCACTGAGTGGTTTGCCTCTTCCCAGGAGAGAGTCTCCGAATAGGTCGCCTCTGTTCCCTCTTTTTAAATTCTCTGCCTACTAGTTACGCTTAAGCTGTTATCATAAACTCACCAGGGATGGACCAGAACTCGGACGTCATAGATTGGCTTTCCGTCATAGCCACCCCTTTGACCCTCCTCTGGAGCTCTCACCAAGGCTTTAAATCTGATTGGGGTGACGTAGGGCTCAACTCTGTGGGCCTGCAGTTGACGGTGTGGCTGAAGGAAGCCGCCTTCGGGGAGGGACGGCAGCCCATCCTTGTGGGGGAGGGCGTGTGCGTTGCGCCCCACCTGCTCGTGTCTCTGTGGGTGTTCTCGTGTTGGTATTTGCGTGTAGCTTTATGCACATAAATCTTGAGGTTACAGCTAGATGAGAATGACGTTTCGTAGACTGTGCCTTCCAGCGCTGTCTCGGCTTATCCTCTCCCGCCCCCATCTCCTGTGAGGTATGGACGGGGCCAGAGTATCCGTTTACAGAACTGGAGACATGGCCGAATGGCTAGTGGTTTGACTGGTAGACAGTCTTTAGAGCTCTACTTTTTTGGGTCATGTGTTATATCCCTGTATATTAAGGAGCTTCATAGCAAAGCTGTTAGAATTACCTTGTTATAAATCAAAGAGTTAAAGCAACTTGATTTTATGACACCTTAAAATCTCCAGTTTTCCCTGTTTTTTTTTAAAAAAAATGACTAGAGTACTGTCCATTGTGGTAGCTGTGACCACCTTTGGCTGTTATTACCCTTCATCTGTCCTGTGATTTTGCTGAGCAGAGAAGGGACCCCATCTCTCTTAAAGGAACCAGGGGGAGGGAGTGTGTTTATTCATAGTCGGAGTAGAAAACGATGAAAGAAATGGTAGGGTAATATTTCCTAGAAATGAAAGCAGAAAATGAGGAAATTAGAAATAAGGAAGGAAACTTTGAACTTGGAATTCATACATGTGTTCTATATATATATATATAAAATTCACTGAGCCTTAATTTTTCCAAAGAGGAGGAAACCCCTCTCAATAAGGATTTTAAGTGTTTACATTCTAGGAAGTTCCTGTCCCTTTGTCTCCTAAATCGGGCTAACCACCTATCAGCTGATGCTGTATCAGGCGCTCCTGGTGGGCGTGAAATTCACTAGGCTGGACGATCTCAGCAAACTGGAAGTTCCCACTCTCAGCAGATGGAGGGCAGTGGCATAAATGCTTCTGAAAATAAGGCTGCTAGTTAATTATTCAGGCTCTCCTTTTAAAGCTTACGTATTAATCACTCTTCCCTTATCTGCCTGCCTCACGTTTGCAAACCGGCTGACCCAGCCTCCTGCCATCCTCTCTGAGCAGTGCTAAAGCGACCACTCTGCTGAGCATCAGAATCCCCAGCTCTGAGGCCGGCTCCTGCTTTGAATTCAGAGGTGCCTGGAATTCCTTTGCACTCTCCTGCCTGTCCTCCACGTCTGGCCAGATGCTGTGTGTTCAGTCATGTGGTTTTGCTATTTAGTTGCTCAGCCCTGTCCAACTCTCTGTGACCCCATGGACTGCAGCACGCCAGGCTTCTCTGTCCTTCACTCTCTCCCAGAGTTTGATCAGATTCATGTCTACTGAGTCAGTGATGCCATCAAGCCATCTCTTCCTCTGTTGTCCCTTTCTCCTCCTGCCCTCAGTCTTTCCCAGCATTGGGGTCTTTTCCAGTGAGTTGGCTCTTTGCATCAGGTGGCCAAAGTATTGGAGCTTCAGCATCAGTCCTTCCAATGAATATTCAGAGTTGATTTCCTTTAGGGTTGACTGATTTGATCTCCTTGTAGGGCAAGGGATTCTTAGGAGTCTTCTCCAGCATCACAGTTCGAGAGCATCAGTTCTTTGACACTCAGGCTTTATGGTCCAGCCCTCACATCTGTACATGACTACTGGAAAAACCATAGTTTTGACTATATGGGCCTTTGTCAGCAAAGTTGTTTGGTGCACATTTGAGCATTTATAGCATCAGAGCCTCAGCTGGCGCTCTGATCCCACTAGAGTACAGCAGCCTCTGTCTGTTGTCTTCCGTTAGAAAGTGTTGGGCTTTGTGCTAGACACCCTCTGTTGTTCCAAGCCCAAACTGTCGGTCAAGACAGTGAGAGGTGTGTGCGTGTGCAGGGGTGGTAGTCAGGTTTCTAAAGCAGCATCAGAGTTCCTCTCCCTCCCATATTCACAGGGCACATTATTGTATTAATAGGATCTAGGAGGTTCTGTTGTGTGGGTACCTGTCGAACTTTGACACAAAACTTGATCCAGAGTCTTTTTTTCTTGGTGGTGCACCTGTTAACATCCTCCTCCTCCTTGGCTCTCCAACGGGGATTGCTGCTCTGGTTCGGATCTTCTTTGGGTGTCGAGCTTTTCAGAAGACATTCGGGGCCTGGAGCTGGCCCTTTAAGGGTTGCCATCTTCTAAATCAAAAACAGAAACTGCGCTTGCACACAAGTCCCTGTAAAACCATGGTCAGGCTCCTTTCTGTCATTGATATGTTTCAGCCCAGTGAACTTAGATGTGCAGAGTCCTTTTTCTATGAGGTGTCCGTGTTATAAGCTGATCTGCCCTGTGTTTTTGCAGGTAAATATAATCAGTACCTCTCAGGATACTTTAAGAAATTATAAGTAAGTTAAGTAACTGCAGGCATCCATGAAACTGCTGGAAGGTTTCTCTTTACTGATAGCCTCAAAAATTGGGGTTAACTATGTTTTAGCAGTGTTTTTGACTGCTTTTAGAATACCATCCAAGAAATACTTAGAAATATGCCTAAGTAGTCATATGTGTGTGCATGGGAATGGGGAGAGGCATACTGCAACTTCATTACGCCTACTGTTGCCCTGGCGATGTCAGGAGCAACCAAGGGAGAGAGTGATGAACACCTTCCCTGAGGCCTGCCTGGGTGTAGTCATGTTTAAAGCCACGTGAAACCACGTGCCTTCAGATGACACTTCATGCCTTGTGAATTTCTTTCCAGCCCTGGGATTTTCATGCTGATATTTTTCTGAGCCAATACATTAATAATAAAGGGATTTTTAGAAACAATGGTTACTTAGGTGGCTTGTCTAAGTTTCTGAAAATGTCCTACGTACCCAGGAGGTTATTCTCATATATATTTTAAGAGAATCGTAGCACATTTCTCGTCTGGCAGGTCAGTTACCGTGTTTTAAATAGTCACGCTCTGCATTCCCTGATGAGTGGAAAGACAGCGAGGAACTAGAGAAAAGAGGAGAAACCCAGGGAAATGCGTCGATGTCTGTTTGTTTGAATTGGTGTTAATTGAATTCACATCCTTAATTGAGCCCTCTGCCGCTTGTCTTTGGCACTTACTGTGATGGATGCTGTTGGTATCTCCCTAGGAAGTTTGGCTGTGATTTCTCAGCTGTTGATGAGCCCTGGGGTGGGGCTGGCAGTGGAGAACGCTGAGGACAGGTCAGCAGCTGTGGCCCAGGACTGCAGCCTGCAGGCCCTCCCTGTTCACACGCACAGTGGGGACACACCAAAGGTTCCGCTGCCTCCCTTAGCCTTGCCTCCCTCCAGTGGGCACAGCTCTGGAGTTTCGGCCTCCTTCCCAGGGTCTCCTTTAATTCCTGTGTGTATTTACTCTTGAAAAGGTAGGCAGATTCCGCTGCCTTTGTAATGCAAGAGGAGAGCAGGAGGGCTGGACCGCAGCTCTGGGAGTAGCCCAGAGGCTGGGGGGTGCAGGTGGACCCGGTGGCCATGCCCCCCATGGCCAATAGTGCAAAGCAGATGGAAACGCGGACGCAACCGTGAAATGGGAGAGTTAACCAGGAGGCCTGAAAAGCAGCCAACTCAAGGCAAAGGCGCTCCCAGGAGTGACCACAGAGCCACCCGAGGCTGTCGTTTCAAATGCAGGTTCTTGGGCCCACCTTCAAATCTGCCTGAAGCTGGAGCGGGGGACGGGGCGCTGGTTTGCAGAGTCCAAGAATCTGGTTTGAGAACCCAGGTCAATGCCATTTGATTCAGGGAGTCAGCCACACTCTCTTCCTAAACACTCTCTCAGCCACCCTTATTTCAAAGCCATGTTGAAAGAGGGTTACTTCTCAATATTGTTTGCTGTTGGTAGACATGATCACTTTATTTTTGTTTAAACCACCCCAGTATATGAGCAACGTGGACTCGTGGTGCAAGGCCTGCGGCGAGGTGGACCTGCCCTCGGAGCTTCAGGACCTGGAGGACGCTATCCACCACCACCAGGGCGTGTACGAGCACGTCACTCTTGCTTACTCCGAGGTGAGTGCGCTGTTCTTCTACCGCGGTTGGAAAGCAACACCATTTTTGTGTCCTAACACCTGAAGCTCGAAAGGTCAAAGCTTTGGCCAGCCTAGAGTAAATGCACAGGTTCTGAGCTGAGCTGCAGTCTCCTTGTGACTACTGAGCTCAAGGAGGGTGAGGCTGGTAAGTAAGAGAGGATGGAGGCAGACAGCAGACCCCTCACAGCCCTGAGATGTTTGTGGACTTTCTTCAGAGTGCTCAGATTTTCATCTGCGCTAACAAACGAAAGTTTAACCTTTTTGACTGCATGTATTTAGAAAAGGTGAATGTGACGTGCAGTACGGTCTCGTCAAACTCCGTTTGCTCTTCCTGAATGCACCTTTCTAGAACAGAGGGGAACCTGGCACAGCGTCTTGTTCTGGACGTCGCAGCACACGCGGTGGTTATCACGTGTGTCTGGCTACCTGCTGTTTCAGGAATCTCCCGTATCCCTGCTTTGTCTTCTGCCACCTTCTGTGCCAGGCTTTGCTGTCAGGCCATGATGTAACCACTTATTTCACGCCTGCAGCTCTGGGGCTGGGACTGTTCCCGCCCCCTCTTACAAATGAGGAGGGAACAGCACAAAGGTGAAGTGGCCTCCGCCCGGTCCTCAGCTGTAGGAGGTGGAGTGGGGACTGACCCCGGGGAGGCTGCCCACTGTTCTCAGCCACCGCTGTGCTCCCTCC
>SJYV01027065.1:272898-324068 GCA_006410875.1 Neotragus pygmaeus
TTACCGTGTTTTAAATAGTCACGCTCTGCATTCCCTGATGAGTGGAAAGACAGCGAGGAACTAGAGAAAAGAGGAGAAACCCAGGGAAATGCGTCGATGTCTGTTTGTTTGAATTGGTGTTAATTGAATTCACATCCTTAATTGAGCCCTCTGCCGCTTGTCTTTGGCACTTACTGTGATGGATGCTGTTGGTATCTCCCTAGGAAGTTTGGCTGTGATTTCTCAGCTGTTGATGAGCCCTGGGGTGGGGCTGGCAGTGGAGAACGCTGAGGACAGGTCAGCAGCTGTGGCCCAGGACTGCAGCCTGCAGGCCCTCCCTGTTCACACGCACAGTGGGGACACACCAAAGGTTCCGCTGCCTCCCTTAGCCTTGCCTCCCTCCAGTGGGCACAGCTCTGGAGTTTCGGCCTCCTTCCCAGGGTCTCCTTTAATTCCTGTGTGTATTTACTCTTGAAAAGGTAGGCAGATTCCGCTGCCTTTGTAATGCAAGAGGAGAGCAGGAGGGCTGGACCGCAGCTCTGGGAGTAGCCCAGAGGCTGGGGGGTGCAGGTGGACCCGGTGGCCATGCCCCCCATGGCCAATAGTGCAAAGCAGATGGAAACGCGGACGCAACCGTGAAATGGGAGAGTTAACCAGGAGGCCTGAAAAGCAGCCAACTCAAGGCAAAGGCGCTCCCAGGAGTGACCACAGAGTCACCCGAGGCTGTCGTTTCAAATGCAGGTTCTTGGGCCCACCTTCAAATCTGCCTGAAGCTGGAGCGGGGGACGGGGCGCTGGTTTGCAGAGTCCAAGAATCTGGTTTGAGAACCCAGGTCAATGCCATTTGATTCAGGGAGTCAGCCACACTCTCTTCCTAAACACTCTCTCAGCCACCCTTATTTCAAAGCCATGTTGAAAGAGGGTTACTTCTCAATATTGTTTGCTGTTGGTAGACATGATCACTTTATTTTTGTTTAAACCACCCCAGTATATGAGCAACGTGGACTCGTGGTGCAAGGCCTGCGGCGAGGTGGACCTGCCCTCGGAGCTTCAGGACCTGGAGGACGCTATCCACCACCACCAGGGCGTGTACGAGCACGTCACTCTTGCTTACTCCGAGGTGAGTGCGCTGTTCTTCTACCGCGGTTGGAAAGCAACACCATTTTTGTGTCCTAACACCTGAAGCTCGAAAGGTCAAAGCTTTGGCCAGCCTAGAGTAAATGCACAGGTTCTGAGCTGAGCTGCAGTCTCCTTGTGACTACTGAGCTCAAGGAGGGTGAGGCTGGTAAGTAAGAGAGGATGGAGGCAGACAGCAGACCCCTCACAGCCCTGAGATGTTTGTGGACTTTCTTCAGAGTGCTCAGATTTTCATCTGCGCTAACAAACGAAAGTTTAACCTTTTTGACTGCATGTATTTAGAAAAGGTGAATGTGACGTGCAGTACGGTCTCGTCAAACTCCGTTTGCTCTTCCTGAATGCACCTTTCTAGAACAGAGGGGAACCTGGCACAGCGTCTTGTTCTGGACGTCGCAGCACACGCGGTGGTTATCACGTGTGTCTGGCTACCTGCTGTTTCAGGAATCTCCCGTATCCCTGCTTTGTCTTCTGCCACCTTCTGTGCCAGGCTTTGCTGTCAGGCCATGATGTAACCACTTATTTCACGCCTGCAGCTCTGGGGCTGGGACTGTTCCCGCCCCCTCTTACAAATGAGGAGGGAACAGCACAAAGGTGAAGTGGCCTCCGCCCGGTCCTCAGCTGTAGGAGGTGGAGTGGGGACTGACCCCGGGGAGGCTGCCCACTGTTCTCAGCCACCGCTGTGCTCCCTCCATGTCTTATCACGCGTTGGATGCAGTGATGACACCAGATACACACCAGGTCCGGGGGTGTCAGTCTTGTCCACGCTGTGGGCATCTGACCTTTCCGACCCAGTCTCCTTTTGTTCATGCTTCTGGTTAAGTTCCTGGAGGTGAGTGGTGAGTGGGTGGGAGGTCAGTATGTACTTGCTTTCTGCACCTCTACTGAGCATCTGTCATACTATACGCTGATCGGAAAGATTCCCTTGAGACTCCAGGGAGTAAATGCCTCAACTGACCTGCGGAGAGCTGAGCCCAGAGAGGTTTAAAAAACAGTCAGCCTTCTGTACCCACGGGTGTGCGATGTGGATGTGCAGGGCCAGCTGTTCTAGGCTGTTTTATACAAGACACTTGAGCATCCGCTGACTTTGGTGTCTGTGGGTGGGGAGAGTCCTAGAACCATTCTCCCTCATTACCAAGGGATGACTGTGTTTAAATCCAGATCTTCCTTGATCTGAACCACAGCTACACCTGTCAGAGTTGTCTGGCATTTGCTTTTCAGTCTTGACACATCCTCATCTGCCAAACAGCAGTCATTCTCACGTCCTTGAGCCCAGATCTACTGACCCTGTTGTGTCTGTGGACACAATTAGATGGACATGTGGTATGCCACCGTATTTGCTTCCGAACATGGTCTGATCTTCTGCCCATGAAAGTTGATATCTATGTATTTATGTCTCTGGACACCTCTTTACTTAACAGGATCCCTTTTAAACACTATTCTATGTCGTCATCCAATTAAAAAATAGTCAACTCTGTATTACGTTTCTTAATGTTGCATCCAGTGTTTATTAGGAACTGTATAAATAAGTGATACCTCTTTTAAGAGTAAAAGTGAAAATTGAATGGATCTGTAATTTTTTAATCACACTGATTGATGAGGAAAGTGTGAGTTCCAAAAAGCATAAAGTTCTTTCTCCCAGTGTACCATCTCCATGGCGACATCTAATTGTGACCTGTAACACAGAAAATCGTGCTTACGAGTGATTTTCTCGGGAGCTGCTGTGATTGCAGTGGTAGCTTCCAGATTACCGTGGGCATGAACAGTTCTCACACCAGGTGATTGGCAGGGCTGGGCTGCAGTCTTGGCCTGCAGGAACTTAGCTCGGCCTCACCTGACCTGACCAGTCTCATCCCCCAGCCTGGTGGCCAGGCAGCCTGCCCATGGCCCTTGGCACTTCTGGCAAAGCACAGAATTCTCTCACCATTTCCACTGCCTTCTAAAAAAAGGGTCATCTTCACATGGGAACTTCGATTTACCTATGATGCAATTTCATTAGATCTTAAATTGGCACTAAAGTTTAAAATAATCTAATGGCAAGTAAACAGCCTCCCCAGCTGTGTCATACCACAGTTTTTAGCCTAAAACATGTTTGCAGCTGAGCTGTAAGTTCAAGGCAATGGTGGTTGGAACTGGATGGGCAGAGAAGACTTTCAAAGGAGGGATTTCTTTTTTCTTTCTGCCCTTTAAATTCTGTAAAATCTGAAATAGTTTCAGGCTGTAGAAAAGTGTTAAGAGCAGAGAGCTCCCCCCTCGCCTTGACCAGATTGCCCAGTTTTATGCTCTGTCTGCACCCCCTGCCCCCGACCCGTCTCCAGCTTGATACCACATCACCACTGATACACACAGCCATCCATCCAGCGGACCATCTGCATCTCCCCCGTCCCAGCCACGTCGCTCTCTTTCCAGCCCCAGAAGCATGCCCTGGGCGAATCTTCACACTGAACATTCCTTAGTCTTTTGCTGTCTTGTGTCTTGGACAGTCAGAGATTCCAGGCCTTTCCTTCTGTAGCATGACCCTCAGCCCCTCCCCCATGTGGGCTGAGTGGGCCAAGTGTCAATCCAGGGGCACAGGATGCCAAGCCATCGGTGCCAACCTTGGCCGCCCGTTGAGTGGGGTGTCTGTAAGGTCTCTGCAGTGTAAACTCCCCAGTTAAAAGTTTGTCTTGGATGAGCATGTTGTGGGGCAGTGTACGGATATAACAGGAAACACTTTGATTTGAGGATAAGGCCATGAGTGCTGGAGAGGGCCGTGGGGCTGGGACACCCTCCAGGCTCAGCGTGGAGGGCTGTGTCTGTTGGTGAGCCACACCCTGTGAAGGAAGCGCCGTAGATGACGCTGGTTTGAGTCAATGCATAAAAGTTATGAAGACGAATCACTGTTTCTTTACAACACGCTGAGTATACATTCACTTCGATAAATGATTGCCTTTATGCAGCTCGTGTGTTTTGCCCGCTTTGTTCAAATCCTGGAAATACTGTCCTTGCTCTGGGGACCTGACACAGCACCACGTTCAGGCCTCACTGACCTGTCACAGGTCATACTTGGCTCTTGTCACGTTTTGCAGCCACCAGCAGTGATCTCCAGGTATTGATCTCTTTCTTCAGATCAGAGCAACACTCTGCATGCGAGTGAAGTGGACTCCTGCTGGAGATGCTGAGCTCTAATGAGATTTAGTGAGAACTGTAGAGACCTATGTACTGGAATAAGAACAGGCAAGCCAGCTGCGGTTTGGCGGAAATTTTTGGAGGGTGGTGAACAGGAGCCCAAGTTACAGATCTTATGGGCAGTTTTGATTAAAAGTAAATAAACCAGACCATTGTTCTTGATTTTAAACAGTTAAGTTTCCTCTTAAATGTTAAGGACAAACATACCCATGATATGGTAAAATTTTAACCTTCAACTCCTTTTTTGCTTTATTTAGCACTTGCATTTTTCCTAACTCATTTATGTATTAGGGTGTATTAGTTTGTATATTTATAAAATGTTGCTGTTTGTAAAATGTAACTTCCACTGCCCTTCAAGTCACCAAGTACTATCAGTTCAGTTCAGTTCAGTCGCTCAGTCATGTCCAACTCTCTGCGACCCCATGAATCGCAGCATGCCAGGCCTNAAGAGCAGCAAGAGTAAAACATAAATATCATATAGTTGGATCCCCATAAAGATAACAGCTGATCTTTCTATAAAAACTCTTCAGGCCAGTAAAGCATGGTAGAATATTCTCAAAATTATGAATGAGCCAAAACTAACACCAATAAGAAACTTATTCAGGTATGAAGTATAAATCAAATGTTTTAAGCAGTCATTAACATGAAACTGCTAAACTCTTAATTATGCTATTAAACTAGGATACTGAATTCATATGTCATCAGATTTGAAAAACTCATCAGTGGCCATGAGATTGGGAAAGGTCAGTTTTCATTAACACCAAAGGAGGGTAATGACAAAGGATGTTCAAACAACCGGGCAGTATTGCTCCTTTCAAATGCTAGCTGGGTAAAACTCAAAATTCTACAGTGGTACATAAACTAAGAACGAGGTGAAAGCTAGACTTGAAAACAATAGAAGAACAAGAGAACAATTTGGAAACATTCATTGGGTCCTAGAGAGAAGGAGTGAATTTCAGAAAAGTACTTACTTCTGCTTCAGTGACTCCATTAAAGACATTGGATGTGTGTATCACAGGAAACTGTGAACATTTTGAAGGAGACAGGATCATCATTGCTATCTTCCTAAATTTCGTATATATGTGTCACTGTACTATTTTGGTGTTTTTCTTTCTGGCTTACTTCACTCTCTATAATAGGCTCCAGTTTCATCCATCTCTTAAGAACTGATTCAAATGTATTATTTTTAATGGCTGAGTAATACTTCATTGTATATATGTACCACAGCTTTCTAATCCATTCATCTGCTGATGGACATCTAGATTGTTTCCATGTCCTGACTATTATAAACAGTGCTGCAATGAACATTGAGATACATGTGTCTCTTTCAATTCTGGTTTACTCAGTGTGTATGCCCAGCAGTGGGATTGCTGGGTCATAGGCAGTTCTATTTGCAATTTTTTAAGGAATCTCCACACTGTTTTCCGTAGTGGCTATACTAGTTTGCATTCCCACCAACAGTGTAAGAGGGTTCCCTTTTCTCCACATCCTCTCCAGCATTTATTGCTTGTAGACTTTTGGATCACAGTCATTCTGACTGGTGTGAAATGGTACCTCACTGTGTTCTTGATTTGCATTTCTCTGATAATTAGTGATGTTGAGCATCTTTTCATGTGTTTGTTAGCCATCCGTATGTCTTCTTTGGAGAAATGTCTATTGAGTTCTTTGGCCCATTTTTTGATTNCTTTCAATTCTGGTTTACTCAGTGTGTATGCCCAGCAGTGGGATTGCTGGGTCATAGGCAGTTCTATTTGCAATTTTTTAAGGAATCTCCACACTGTTTTCCGTAGTGGCTATACTAGTTTGCATTCCCACCAACAGTGTAAGAGGGTTCCCTTTTCTCCACATCCTCTCCAGCATTTATTGCTTGTAGACTTTTGGATCACAGTCATTCTGACTGGTGTGAAATGGTACCTCACTGTGTTCTTGATTTGCATTTCTCTGATAATTAGTGATGTTGAGCATCTTTTCATGTGTTTGTTAGCCACCTGTGTGCGGGATGCAGGATGCTTAGGGCTGGTGCATGGGGATGATCCGGAGAGACGATGTGGGGTGGGAGGTGGGAGGGGGATTCAGGATTGGGAGTTCGTATACACCTGTGGTTGATTCATGTCGATGTATGGAAACACCAATACAGTACAGTAAAGTAGAATAAAGTCAATTTTTTAAAGAGTAGTTGTCTAGGTAATAGTAATAATGGTAATAGTTGTGCCTTGATAGTGAAGTGGAATATGGATAATTTTCATGTCATTACTGTATAAAACCCATAATTCTTAGCAGCAAATCAATTTACTCTAGCTTTAAGGGCCAAAAAAACTTGAGCAAATTTCCAAAGCTGGCTCTCATATTACCTAGGTTTCATGAATTAGACATATTTACTATGGAGTAGTATCATAAATACTTAAAATTAAACTACAATTGTCAAGGTGAAGAAAATATACTTTATGATCCAGAATGTCTCCTTTTATGGCTATATTTAGTAGTCTCTCATCTCTCAATTTCATTAACCCATAAAACATTTCCTGTTCAACAATACAAAATAAGAAAATGCCATATTTTGGCTTTTAGTGTAATTTTTAAAGCAAAATTATTCTCCGTGTTTGTGCTAATTTTGGCAAGGGAAAGATTATTATTTTTAATCTTCAAGATTATACTGAAAGTAATAAATAATAAGTGCCCTTCCAAAAAAAGAAAAAAGAAAGAAACAGACAGATGTCACAGACCTTCTAACCTGTCACCTGAGAAATGTGTATGCACTTCAAGATGCAAGAGTTGGAACAAGATATGGAACAATCAATTTAAACCTGGATAAGGCGAGTAACAGGACTGCACATTATCACTCTGCTTATGTGAAACATATGCAGGCTGTACTATTCAAAATGCCAGGCTGGATGAATAATAAACTGGAATCAAGGTTTCTAGGATAAACTTCAACCACCTTAGATATGCAGGTGGAAACACTGTGAAAAAAGAAAGTAAAGAGGAACTGAAGAAAGTCTTAAGTATGAATGAAGAGAGTAGTAACCTCACTGAAAACTCAAAAGTCAAATGAACAACACAAGGTGTCTGGTCCTATCACTACTTGGCAAATAGAAGGGGAAAACATGGAATAAGTGACAGACTTAGTTTTCTTGGGCTTCAAAATCACTATGAATGGTGACTGCAGGCATGAAATGAAGAAACAATTGCTTCTTGGATGAACAGCTATGAAAAAACCTTGACCTTGTATTAAAAAGAAGAAACTTGAGCTTATTAGCAAAGGTCCCCCCTGTCACAAATCCCTATCTGTTATCCATTAGTCATGTAAAGATGTGAGAAATGGATTCTAAACAAGGCTGAGAGCTAAAGAAATGATGCCTTCAAACTGATGCTGGAGAAAATTCTTAGGGGTCCCTTGAACTGCAAAGAGATCCAGCCAATCAATCCTCAAGGAAACCAACCCTGAATACACTTCTGAAGCACTAATGCTGAAGCTAAAACTCGAGGATTTTGCCAGACTGATTCAGAGAACCAACTTTGGAAAACACCATGACACTAGGAAAGATTGAAGGTGCTGATAGCGGATGAGATACTTGGACGGCATCACCAATTCAATGAACATGTGTTTGATCAAACTATGGGAAACAGTGAAAGAGAGGGAGGCCTGATGTGCTGTAGTCCAGGGAATCACAAAGGGTTGGACTTGACTCAATGCATAAACAACAGCAATCAAAATATCTAGAAAAATGTTTTAAAATCACTCTAAAATCTATTTAGTAAAAGAAATAGCAACAATAAAATAGAAAAATACTCCACATATTAAAGTGGTATACTAGAAGATGGGATAGTGGATTTTTTTTTTTTAATATAGCACTATAGACTGTCAAAGAGACTAATCTTACAATTGAGTATATTTCCAACATTACATCGTAAGGAACATTTTAAGCATGCAATAAACAATAGAGTTTCATAGATACTACACTAATAGTAGACAAAAGAGACTTTAAATAAAAATTGATATGAAACAAATGGCATTAAATGTATTCAGTTTAGTCACATAGTCATATCTGATTATTTCATGATCTGAGCCACAGTCAGCTCCCAATCTTGTTTTTTGCTGACTGTATAGAGCTTCTCTGTCTATAACTGGAAGTAATAGAATCAATCTGATTTAGGTGTTGACCATCTGGTGATGTCCATGTGTAGAGTATTCTCTTGTGTTGTTGAAAGAGGGTATTTGCTATGACCAGTGCTTGCTCTTGGTTGAACTCTATGAGCCTTTGCCCTGGTTCATTCTGTGCTAAAGGCCAACTTTGCCTGTTATCCTAGGTGTTTCTTGACTTCCAGTTCCCTACAATGAAAAATATATCTTTTTGGTTGTTAGTTCTAAAAGGTCTTGTGGTTCTTCATAAAACTGTTCAAATTAAGTGCCTTCAGCATTTCTGGCTGCTGCATGGGCTTGGATTACTGTTTGTCTTGGACAGACAGAAATCATACTGTCATTTTTTTGAGATTGCATTCAGGTACTGCATTTCGGAATCTTTGGTTGACCATGATGGCTACTCCATTCCTTCTAAGGGATTCCTGCCCACACTAGTAGATATAATAGTCTTCTGAGTTAAATTCACCCATTCCAGTCCGTTTTAGTTCACTTCTTGTTAGAACTCGATAGCTTTCTTTTTGTGTAACTTTAAATATATATGGGTTCTTCTTCTGCTGTATCTGATGCCTTTCTACATTATGTTTTCATTTTGGATAACCTCAGAATATGTTCTTACTTCCCTATGAGTTTTCTTTGCCTCATCAAGCCCTACAGAAAGTGGTGTTTGATATTCCACACATTCTGTTCAGTTTAGTTGCTCAGTTATGTTCGATTCTTCGTGACCCCATGAACCGCAGTACGTCAGGCCTCCCAGTACATCACCAACTCCCGGAGTTCACTCAAACTCATGTCCATTGAATCAGTGATGCCATCCAGCCATCTTATCCTCTGTTGTCACCTTTTCCTTCTGCCCTCAATCACTCTCAACATCAGAGTCTTTTCCAATGAGTCACCTCTGCATGATGTGGTCAAAGTACTGGAGTTTCAGCTTTAGCATCACCTTCCAAAGAACACCCATGGTTGATCTCCTTTAGAATGGAAAAGTTAGATTTCCTTGCACTCTATCGGACTCTTGAGAGTTTTCTACTACACCACAGTTCAAAAGCATCAATTCTTTGGTGCTCAGCTTTCTTCACAGTCCAACTCTCACACCCAAACATGACTACTGGAAAAACCATAGCCTTGACTAGACGGTACTTTGGTGACTAAGTAATGTCTCTGCTTTTGAATATGTTATCTAGGTTGGTCATAACTTTCCTTACAAGTAATAAGCGTCTTTTAATTTCATTGGTGCAGTCACCATTTGCAGTTATTTTAGAGCACTCCACCCCCACCCCCCCAAAAAAAAATATGACATAATTCCCACTGTTTTCCCATCTATTTTCCTTGAAGTGATGGAAATAGATGCCATGATCTAAGCTTTACTACTGTTTCCCTTTAAGCCAACTTTTCAGGTATGACCTAAGCCCAATACTTTGTGATTATACAGTGAAAGTAAGAAATAGATTTAAGGGACTAGGTCTGAAAAAATTGAGGTCATGATGAACTATGGACAGAGATTTGTGACACTGTACAGGAGACAGGGATCAAGACCATCTTCATGGAAAATAAATGCAAAAGAGCAAGATAGTTGTCTGTGGAAGCCTTATATATAGCTGTGAAAAGAAGAGAAGTGAAAAACAAAGGAGAAAAGGAATGATATAAACATCTGAGTGCAGTGTTCCAAAGATTAGCAAGGAGAGATAAGGACGCCTTCCTCAGTGATCAATGCAAAGAAATAGAGGAAAGCAAAAGAATGGGAAATACTAGATATCCCCTCAAGAAGATTAGAGATACTGAGGCAACATTTCATGCAAAGATGGTCTCGATAAAAGACAGAAATGGTATAGACCTAAGAGACACAGAAGATATTAAGAAGGGATGGCAAGAATACACATTATAACTGTACAAAAAAGATCTTCATAACCCAGATATTCACGATGGAGTGATTGCTCACCTAGAGCCAGACATCCTGGAAAGTGAATTCAAGTGGGCCTTAGAAAGAATCACTATGAGCAAAGCTATGGAGGTTATGGAATTCTAGTTGAGTTATTTCAAATCCTGAAAGATGGTGCTGTGATAGTGCTACATTCAATACGCCAGCAAATTGGAGAACATAGCAGTTGCCATTGACTGGAAATTGTCAGTTTTCATTCCAATTCCAAAGAAAGGCAATGCAAAGAAATGCTCAAAGTACCTATATATTTAATATATTTATTATTTTATTTACTTATTTAATATATTTATTATATAAATATATTTTAATAATATATATATGAAACTGTTCAAGTAATATTTCATGTGTTAGGTCACTGCACTCCTGTCTGAAACTCTGTATCACACAGACTGTCACTATTGTGTATTCTCAATCCATGGGATTTTCAAGGTGAAAAAAATAGGAATGGGATTAGATCCTTAGTTTCAGGAGATCTTCCCAACACATGAATCGTACCTGCATGTCTATGATTTCTGCATTAAAAGGCAGGTTCCTTAGGAGTAGTACTACCTGGGCAAACGTTAGTTTATATAAAGCCACACATATACATGCATATGTATATGTCTATATGTCAAAAGTTGGGTTATATAATTTTGGTGTCTAGAGGTAGCTGTATATATTTTGGAGGAGGTATATAACATCAGTATGTATTTTTGCAGCATCTGATGATTTGCTAAAATTGCTGTTATTTTCATTCAACTCAGAATTATATAATTTCCCTTGTGACTTACCCTTTGAAATACTGGTTCTCTCAGAATGCCTTGTTTAATTTTTCACACACTGACATAATTGCAAACACGCCTGGAAAATCCCATGGACAGAGAAGCCTGCTGGGCTATCGTCCATGGGGTCTCTGTGAGTGGGCACGACTGAGTGAATTCACTTTCACTTTTCACTTTCCTGCATGGAGAAGGAAATGGCAATCCACTCCAGTTTTCTTGCCTGGAGAATTCCAGGGACTGGGGAGCCTGGTGGGCTGCTGTCTATGGGGTCGCACAGAGTCAGTCATGACTGAAGCGACTTAGCAGCAGCAGCAGCACACCATTTTTAAATTTTAGCTTCACATCTTGGTTTTCAGAGAACATATTTGGTATGATTTAAAATACTTAGACATTGGATATGCCCTAATATAAAACATATTTTTGAGAATATTCCAGAGAAATTTTTGATATAGTTGGAAATATGTTTGTGTGTGTATATACACCCATGAGTAGAGATAAATATGTACACAGTATATGTATATATACCACTTGAATGTATCAGTTAGGTACATTTTTGTAAATATACAAATAGACACATATTTTGGTCTTCAAGTGTTTTGGGTTATGCTCTTCAGATTTATAGTTTGCCTTCAGTCTCCTGTCACTTTGAGATTTGTACTAAACCTGTATTGGGTATTTTCATATTACTTTAGGGCCTCCGAGTCTGATGCTGGGAGGGATTGGGGGCAGGAGGAGAAGGGGAAGACAGAGGACGAGACGCCTGGATAGCATCACTGACTCAATGGGCATGAGTCTGAGTGAACTCCGGGAGTTGGTGATGGACAAGGAGGCCTGGTGTGCTGTAATTCATGGGGTCACAAAGAGTCGAGAACTACTGAATGACTGAACTGAACTGAAATTTACTGATGTCCTGTTGAGGCAGAAGCCCAGAGTCAACTTTGACAGTGTAAGAATCTTTCCAGAAATATGTCTTTCTTAGGTTTTAGAGAATAGAACACAATGTGAACCAAGAAATTTGCCAATCATATCACTAAACAAAGGATGCTGCAATCATCAAGTCATAAGCCATTTCATCTATCCATAAATGTGAAACCTCGGTGAACTCTTGATGAAATCATGTTCTGCCCTATCAAGCCCTTAGTTACTGCACCTGCCACGTCTGTTGCCTGAAGAACTGACTTGAGACAGAAAGAATAGACACTAGCCCTATTTAAAGTGCTTATCAAATGAATTATTTCAAGGAGCCCAGATTCTTGCCTCTTGCAATAGGTAGAAAATAGCTGAATCCATTCACTTGAGGTGTCCAGTTTTTCTTTCATTATCTGTAATATTCGGACGTTCTCTACACCTGATCACTGTACAAAACTTCTGTAAAACCTGGATCATCGTATCCTTCTTCAGAACAGCCTTTTTACAATACTTGAGAAGTTGCTGCTCATGGTTAAATCCATCTTAGAATGAACGGCTTATGAAGAAAACAAGATTCTCCACTTCTGGACTATGCATTTTTCCCAGTCAGTAGCACACATTCTAGAATTGCAATACATGGGATTCTTGTGAAGCACCTCAGTTTTAGCCTGTGTTTACTAATTCATACTTGGCATAGTTCTGAAAGTCAAAGGTCAGCTATTATTTATTAAAACTTGAGGGGATTCATGGTCTCATAAATTGATGACATCAGTTTATAAAAACATATAATGATATCTGCTTACTTTTACTTTTAGAAAGCCATTCTTTACTTTTAGAAACAATGACAAATTAGTGAAGTGAAGAGGTAAAATTTTAGAGTCTGAATTTATTCTGACTAACATATCTCTGCATTGAAGTTTGCCTTTTTTTTTTTTTTTCCTTTTGCTTTGTCTATATATGCTAAAGCCATCCTGGGTACACATTTTAATTGACATGCACAGTGATGTTTTATTTGTCACTAGCACAAGTTAGCCAAGACTTATTTTCCTTCATTACAATGTTGTGCTAGTGTCTGCTGCCCAGCAAAATAAATCAGGTATCTTTTGAGCAGTCCACCCATCTTCTTCTTGGGCCTTCTCTCCTACTCCAAAACCAACTCCACTAGAGCACACCATAGCAACAGCTATCTACTACATACTTGGTATTTTACATATGTTCTTCCTGCACTGTGTCCACAAGTCCATTATCTATGACTGCATCTCTTCCTACACTCCAAATGGGTTATTCAGCACCTGTTTTCTGGATTTCACTTAAATGTATTAATATGCACACATATATATTTACTTCTTTATTTTGTTGCCACAAATCTCAATTGCTGTGTGTGGAATCTAATTCCATAACTAATTCCAGGATCAAACTGGGGACTCCTGCATAAGGATCCTAGTGTCTTAGCCATTGGCCTAACAGGGCAGTCCCCTGTTGTAGATATTTTTTTTAATGATGGTCATATGGAATGGTAAGAGGTGCTTTGCTGTTGTGGTTTTGATTTGTGTGCCTTTGAGAAATTGAGATAGATTTGCTATCTTCAGTTTTTGGAGAGTTTGTATCTCAAAACTTGTTGAATTATATCAAAAAATTTTCACCAGCTTCTGAGGTGATCATACCATTTTAATCCTTCACTCTACATTGATATGCAGTTACTGAAGAATGTTTCCATATCTGGAATAAATCCTACAGTTAATAACGGTGTCCAATCCTTTTATGGTATTGGTGGATTTCTTTTTGCTCGTATTTTGCTAAGGATATTTTCCTCTGTTCATCTATGTGATATTGGTCTCTAGCTTTCTTTTTTTGTGTTGTCTTATTGTTGGTATTAGTTTCATGGTGATATTACAGGATGAATTTTGGATTTTCCTTTCACTCTAGAATTTTGGAAGAGTTTCAGAAGAGCATGTGATAGCTGTTCTCTGAGTGGTTTGTAAAATTTCCATGTGAAGTCATTTGGCTTTAAGTTTGTCAACTGGAAATTTTTCACCACAATACAACATTAGCACTTATAACTGCTCTGTTCATATTTTCTGTTTCTTCTTGGTTTAATTTCTGAGCATTTGTCCATGGATCAGATTCTATTTTTATTGACTTATAGTTGTTTGCTGTAGTCTCATGATTCTTTGTTATTTCTGTGATAGTTATAATGTCATCCTTTGTCATGTCAAATTTGATTGATTGGTTTGTCCTTTTTTTCTTGATAAGTCTAGGCCATGATTTATATATTTTGTTTCTCCTTTCCAAGAGATTCCTTTTAGTGATACTGATTTTGACAATTTTTTTTTTCATAATTTGCTTTAATTTCTGCTCTGATTCTAATTATTGTTTTCCCCTTCTATTCACTTTGGAGAATTTTGTCTGCTTTTTCTTCCTTCTTTAAATGCTTTAGATTTAAGGTTATATTGATTACTTGAGAAGTGTAGTGCCGGGGTCCAGCTCCAGTGGATCCAGGGAATTTGAAGTGTGGACGGAGTCGGCAATTGATTTAGAGAGAGATAGATAAGAAAGTATGATGTAGATAAGAAAATAGAGGAGATAAGAAAAGAGGCTGATGTACCTTAGCTTATACAGAAAATCAATAAAGTCTTAAGACAAGAGACTTGCACCATCTACGTAAGGCCACAGGTACCCTCCTGGTTTCCCAAGGGAGTGAAGGCACAGGGTGCCTTCTTATTCAGGTCTTAGAAACCCAGGTAAATAAGTAGACACAGTGGACTGCTGTATTCCAGATGGGAACTAACCTGAAAGAGAGAGTAAGAGGAGGAGAGAATAATTGACACAGGGAGACCAAGCTGTTTCAGTGAGCAAGGCCCAAAAGCTTTATTATTTTTTAAGGACTTTATACCTTTCCCACAAATGATGCTGTGTACATTATCTTCTGGCCTTGGAGGCCTGTGAAACATTTTAAGACCTTCTTTTGATAAAGGCTGCTCAAGCAGAAAACTTATTTCCCCTTGAAGTGTTTCTTCTTTATATTTCTAATCTATGTCAGCCTCAGAAAGTATAAAACAAAGTTACATTTTCAGGAAGCAAAGATGCAGTAAATTACAACAAAGAAAGAACCAATTAGCTCAAAAGTCTGATGTGGTCAGTTTCAAGGCTACGTTAGTTTTTTCTTAATTTTAACTATGTTAACGAATGTGCTCCCAGGTGCACAGTGGATAAGAGATATGGGAAGTTAGCAACAAGCATTGGCTCAACAGTGAAATCTTACACTGCACTACTCTAATAACTTTTAACTCCTTGAAAGGCTTTATGTTTTAGGCTTCCCCTGCCTGTCACAGTTGGGGGGCTATAAATAATCACATGCATATTTGTAAAAGTCTGGATAAGGCAAGTTAGAGAGCCATCAAAGAAGTCTGAGCTGAAACACTCCTTTCAAATGCAAAAGACTGAAGTTAACTTTTTCCAGAGAGTATCAGAAGAGTGGAAAAGCATAGAGCAATAAGATCAGGCCAACTCTGCTTTTTTTGTGGGGGGGAGAGATGTTCAGGAAAACTCAGGGGGAACCCCTGAAGCCAGATCACGCCTTTGGCATTTAGTCGGGCTTCTTTCCTCATGACCTTTGCCATGGATGGGATTCCTCACGCTGGCTCCCGGCAATGTAATATTTATCAACTTCACTCTTTTACTACTTTAGCATGCTCCATAACTTTCAGATAATCATGTTTTTAATATTATTTGCTTCTAAGATTTTTCTTTCATTTTCTCTCAGATTTCACGAGTGATCTCATGGCCATGTAGAGTTGTATTTGTTAGTCTACATGGATTCATGTTTTTTCACTGTCCTAGCCTGAAAATCTGGCATGTAAATCATAGCAATGTGGTTAAAAAGAAAATTGATACAATTGTCACTTTCTTAAATTTACCAAGGCTTTTGAGATGCACTTTGTGATATATTCTGAATATACTTTATTTTCATTTTAGAAAAATGTATATTCTGCTGTTTTTCAGTGAAATGTCATATAAGTATCAATTAACTTTGTCAGGTCTCTTGTGACTTTGAACACTTGTGTTTCATTTCAAACTGCATTTCTAAATTAGAGGATAATTTACTTGAAATGGTGTGTTGGCTTCTGCTATACAATAGTGTGTATTAGCATATAGGAGTCCAAAGTCATTTTTTGTATTGTTAATTGTTTGTTGTTACTTTTTCATTTTTCTAGGCCCTTCAGAAATATTTATCTTCTTTTCTCCATTCCATTTATAGAATGTTTTATCACCTTTACTGCCACAATATCCAAGTCATTTTCAGGGAGCATGCCCATTTTTTCTTTTATTATGTTTTGAGCTTTTACCACATTCCTTTGGCCACAACTCATTTCTCTGTCTTAACATTTCCCTACTTACTGTGTTAATGGTTATTTCTTCACAAACTGTTGTGTTACAGTTATTGTTCCTTGTCTTCTCTCCAAGTTGATAAAGTTGGTTGAGTGGCTAGTGTGGGCTTTGGAGTTGGAGAGACTAACAACAAGGTTTTTGTGTCTGCAGCTGAGTCTTCCTTGTCTAATTGTGGGACCATATCTGCTTGTGTCATTTGTAGGTGTCTATGGGATTAGTCTGACATTAGGCAGTCTATCTGCTGATGAGTGGCTGTGTTTTTCTCTCTTACTTACTGTGTGGTGTGATGCATCAGTCCTGGGTTGTGCAGGCAGTTGGGTGCAGTGCATTTGAGATTAAGAAAGAGGACTTCATAGATACTGTCACCAGTTAATATTCAATGATGACAGGAATATTCTGGAGTCCCATGATCCTTATCTCAGTGTGAAATGATATAGTGGAATGAAAAGATGCTGGGATTCCTGGCCTCAGAAGAACAGGAATGGAATCCAGGGCCAGAGACAAGGCTGGATCACTCAGCTTTGTGTGATAAAGTTTTATTAAAGTATAAAGGAAGTAGAGAAAACTTCTGACATGGGCATCAGAATGGGGCAGAAAGAGTATCTGCTCCCCCCTCCCCCCTGCTAGTCTTCAGCTGGATGTTATATAGTCACTAGCAGTCTGTTAATGAAAGAAAGGAATGTTTTAAGACTCAGAGTGGTACCAGTCCCCCTCACCCATAAGATGCATTTTGGGATAATCTTGGCATCAGACAATCCATCCCAGACCATACAATGATTAACTTGAATCTTGTAGGACATATTACTTGACTTCAGGACAGAGTTTTGGGTAAAAGCATAGTACAATAGCATAGTTTAAGACAAACATTCCATAAGAAAAATGTATTGTTATTTCAAGGCTTGAGAATAGTTAACTTCAGATGAAACCAGGTGTCATTATGGCAGCACAATATTTTAAGAGAAACTTCCTTTCAAATTTGTATACAGANTTATCTAGGTTGGTCAAAACTTTCCTTCCAATCAGTGAGTGTCTTTTAATTTCATGGCTGAAATCACCATCTGCAGTGATTTTGGAGTTTTTGCTCCTGGGAACTCAGCTAGGCCCCAGGCAGCACCATGAAGGGACATCTTCTGAATTGCCCAGGGCTCATTGTGAGGGGTCAGGGCAGGCGCCAGACCCACTGCTCCTTGGAGGGCACTGCCATGCTGCAGTGAGGGTGGCAATGGTAATCCAGTCTCACTGTTCTCACAAATTAGTGATGTTGTTGTTCAGTCACTAAGTCATGTCTGACTCTTTGTGACCCCAAAGACTGCAGCACGCCAGGCTCCCCTGTTCTTCACCATCTCCCTGAGTTTGCTCATTGCTCATATTCATGTCCATTGAGTCAGTGATGCCATTCAACCATCTCATCCTCTGTCACCCCCTTCTCCTCATGCCCTCAATCTTTCCCAGCATCAGGGTCTTTTGCAATGAGTCAGCTCTTCGCTTCAGGTGCCCAAAGCATTGGAGCTTCAGCACCAATCTTTCCAATGAATATTCAGGCTTGATTTCCTTTAGGATTGACTTGTTTGATCTTCTTGCTGTCCAAGGGACTCTCAAGAGTCTTCTCCAGCACCATAGTTTGAAAGTATCAATTCTCCGGCGTTTAGCCTTCTTTATATCCAACTCCCTCACATCCATACATGACTAGGAAAAATCATAGCTTTGACTATAGGGACCTTTGTCAGCAAAGTGATTTTTCTGCTTTTTAATACACTGTCTAGGTTGGTCATAGCTTTTCTTCCAAGGAGCAAGCGTCTTTGAATTTCATGACTGTAGTCACCGTCTGCAGTGATTTTGGACCCCAAGAAAATAAAGTCCTTCACTGTTTCCATTTTTCCCCATCTCTTTCAGCATTTCACTTTAGCTTTTTGGTCTTCTTTTCTTCTTTTATGAAACGAGGAATTTGACATTGCAGACAGCTCTGGGTGAAACCCACTTTTGCCCCTTGCTTGTACTAAGACCTTGAGCAGGTGACTCATAAATACCTCTCCAAGACTCAGTTTTTCATCTGGAAAAAGTGGCTGAAAGTTGACGTGAGGATTAGATCCCTTGAATCATGTGTTTAACGTGTAACCACAGTATCGGGCACAGTGATGGTGCCTGTGGGGGCAGTAGCATGGTGGTTTGGAACAAGTCAGGTCAGATTTGGATTTGAAACTTCAGTTCAGTCACTCAGTCATGTGCAACTCTTTGCCACCCCATGGACTGCAGCACACCAGGCTTCCCTGTCCATCGCCAACTCACAGAGATTGCTCCAACTCATGTCCATCGAGTCAATGATGCTCTCCAACCATCTCATCCTCTGTCGTCCCCTTCTCCTCCTGCTTTCAATCTTTCCCAGCATCAGGGTCTTTTCCAGTGAGTCAGCTCTTTGCATTAGGTGGCCAAAGTATTGGAGCTTCAGCTTCAACATCAGTCTTTCCAATGAATATTTGGACTGATTTCCTTTAAGGTTGACTGATTTGAAACTTGGTCCTATCAAATTTTGGCTGTGGCCATGAGCAACTTGCTTATCTTTCTGTGAGTCTCTATTTCCTAATCTGCAAATAAATATGATAAATACCTATTTTATAAGGTGAGAGGAGGGAGAGATTGCAAGAGATGATCTGTATTACAGCTCTATTAATGGTCTTATATAGAGTAAGTGCTCCCTAAGTGTTTGTATAAGAGTAAGTGTTTTGGCCAAGTGATGATAATGACCAATGGCATAGTGAGCTGGTTTTGAGCTCCAGAATCTTTGGGAAGTCAATCCAAGATGATGTCCTAACTACTGAGGTCCAGGAAGAGATGGATACTGTTTGGAGAGACTGTGAAAAGTTATTTTCGCTTGTATTACAACTCCAAGATATGGGAATTGAGAATATAGTCATTAGACTGATGTATATTCTTCTTGAATTTTCCTTCTTGTTCTGAAGAGTATGGCAAGGATGGGGAGAAAGCAGACCATCTGACACCTTTTCAGTTTGCTATTCATCCTTTTATCCACGTCTCCATTCTTCCATCCATCTATCCAGTCATTCATTCATCCAACCATTCATCCTTGGTTAAGCTCTCATTAGGTGGCCGACTGGGGGTTAGCAGACTATGAATGAGACCCCCTTTCCCAATACAATCTACAGCATTTGTTGTTTGAGCATTGGGAGTGAGGAAGAAGGCAGAGGAAAGAATTACTTCAAGGTTTTGGATGGAAGAATTGAGGTGCTGGTTACTGAAGATTGTGTAGGATCGTGTGTGTGTGTGTGTGTGTGTGTGTTTGTGTCAGAGCTGAGTCAGGAGTTGGGTTTGTAAAGTTTGAGGTGCCTATTAGAAACCCAACTGAGATGCAGAGTTGAGCTGAGATGTCTGGAATTCAGCTGAGGATAGAAGTTTGGAGACCCTCAGTGTAAATGCCATGAGACTAGATGAGATCCCTGGACAGGAAGGTAGAGAGATAAAAGAAAGCTGAGGGCTGACTCCAGGCCCCTCTGAATGTTTCAGGGTCTGGAATATGGACAGGGACCAGGAGAGAAGGCCAAAAAGGAGCAGTCGGTGATATAAAAGAAAAACCTCGAGAGAACATCCTGAAAGCAAGCATTAAAAGATTTCACAGAGAAGGGGGGGGTCAAGCTTTGTCCAATGATTCAGAGGCTACGTAAGATGAAGACTGGGCGTGACCATCAGATCTGGTAACCTAGAAGTTATTGCTGTCCTACGTAGGACTGTGGTTGAGTAATGAGGAAGTAATTCAGGGGGGATTGGATTCAAGAGAAAAAGAGAATAGAGAAAGTGGAAGCAACTCTAGCAAAGGATTTGAGAAGTGGGATGAGAACTGAAGGGAGTTGGAGGCACAGGAGGGCCTTTTTTTTAATAGGTGATGGGAACAATTAAGAAGAGGGTGAAAATTCAGTGATGTAGGGAAAGAGGATTGTGGTGACCCAAGGACAAAAGAGCAGATAAAACCAAGGAAGGTCTTGGAATGCAGGAACGGAAAAATTAGACCGTTATGGTCCTTCCCTCCCCCATGCTGTAACTATTAATGGATTTCACATCCTCCTGAGCAGTATAACCTGTTTCCCCTCTTACCCCATAAGTGAAGTGAAGTCGCTCAGTCGTGTCCGACTCTTTGCGACCCATGGACTATAGCCCACCAAGCTCCTCCATCCATGGGATTCTCCGGGCAAGAATACTGGAGTGGGTTGCCATATCCTACCCCATAGGGAGAAGTTATTTGCCTTACTCTTCCCCACACCCCAGTATATGTGCCTCATCCAATCAGCAAATGACCTGCAAGACTCCTAACCCACTCCTTGTACCCTGGCTATAAATGTGGACTAAGAAAAAAAAAGTGGACTGAGGACCCCCTGTTCAATGTCCATTCTCCCTTGAGTGGGCCCACTGTTCTTACAGTGTCTCCCACTCTAATAAACTTTATTCTCCTCTCATTCTGCCTCAGGTCTGTAAATTCTTTTGCAACCCGTGCCTGGACCACGACAAGGATGACTGACTGATCAATAACTTTGGTGCTGAAAAGAGAATGAGGCTATGGGATTCGAATTGAGGGGCTGGCCTTAAAGAGGAGCAGGCCTTTCGTTCATCCACAGTAATTCAAGGGAAGTGCCAGTAGGGAAGAGATGCCCTGAGGCTGGTAGATGTGTTGGCAGGAGGCTGTGAAGTTCTCTTCAGAGCAAGCCCAGTTGCTTGGATGAAGATTCAGAATAGAATAAAATTTAATAAGGGTTGTATTTTTTTTCCAGGGAAAGAGGAAGAAAGGATCTGGAGTACATGGTAGGATGTTATAATAACCAGGTAAGAAAAACATGTAAGGGTATGAAGGAATTGAGGCTAGTAAAAAGGTGGCAATGATCAGTGTATTTAGGTTAGACAGGGGTCATTCCTTTTCGGAACTGGCAAACTAAAGATGAGAGATTGCGGTTGGAAAGTAAGATCCTTAGAATTAAGATAGCGGAGGAGTGAATTTCCTGTATGGAAAGGTCTAGGTGTAGCCGTGGGAGGGGATGGCTGAGTTAAGATGAGTTAAAATGGGACAAGAGGAGGTTGTGGCACTTCAAGTCCAGGGCATCGCAAAGATTTCCTCAATGGAAAGTGAAATTCCTGAGATCAAAACTGAAGTAGTATCAGAGTGGGGACAGTGAGCGGATGCTCTGATCTTGTAGGAATGAGGGGGTCTCTGGATGACTATAATACGGAGAGGTAGTAGGTCATTCAGTCTGGCAGCATGATCTTCAAGACCAAGAGTGTGTGTGGGTGGCGGTGGTACAGAAGATTAATGAAGAGCCCGGGGACCCTCTACTGTTACCGAGTCCACCGCAAGGTAAGTCAGTGAATCCATGACAAGGTGTTGGGACGAGGAAGGGACTTTATTTGGAAGCCGTCTGACTGAGAAGATGCCTGGTCGGGGCCTGGATGTCAGATTCTTTTATGGATCAGAGATGAGGGGAGAGGTGAGGAATTAAAGTAAAAAGACTATTCAATCTTTGTAAAAGTCCCCTAGCCTGGCAAGCTTCAGGCAAGGGAATGTGTTAGTTTCACTTCCTTACAGTCCTTCACAGGTGGATGGCTCAGATTATCTCCCTGAGGCAGGCCATCATGTATGCTTATAATAACACAAGCTGCAAAATAAGGGTTAAAATCACAGAAGCAGGTCCAGTGTAAACTCAGAATTAACCCTCCCCAGTTACGCTACCCCGCCACTGGGCCCAGTGGAACAAGGAGCAAGGAAATGAAAAAATAGCCGCTTGTTGAGAGAGGTGGCAGGAGAAGCCGAGTCCTTAGCAGGAGTTTTGAGCAGCTCTTAGGGGTGGATTCTAGACCCACATGGATTTGGGGTCCTCCTAGTGCTGCCTCCCGTGGGTGGCCTCTGTCACCCCTTTTTGGATTCGTCTTCTCTTCCACCAAAGACCTTTCTATGATACGATGTATCATAGTGGTTCCACACGCAGGTTTGGGAGCCCAACTGGCTTGACTCAAATCCTATTTTCCTGCTCCCTGCTTATTAACTCTGTGAACTTAGGCTAATTGCCTCACCTTTCTGTGCCCAAGTTTCCTCATCAGAAAATAAGGGTGGTAATGGCTTTAATTATGGGGTTGTTGTGAAGATTAATGGAATCGATGCAGGTACAGCGCTTGGAACAGTGCCTAGAACATGGTGAATGTGCGCACTAGTTTTCGCTAATAATATGATTACTTTTAAAATTAATTTTCTGCTCAGTTTCTTGTTCCGGAACAGGCTCCCTGTTCTGTTAGGACAAAAAGGTGAAGAAAATGTTTAGAGGTGCAACCGAAGAAGAAGGGATTTTGCTGATAATGGACCAGGAGTTCCAAAAGAGGACCCAGAGAGAGGACTTGGGCGTTAGGGATCTTCAGGTAGGGGGTGGACAGAGGTTTCAGGGATGGGAGGAAGGGTGATAAGGGATGAATTTAGGAAGTCGTGGGGTTTCCCGTGCAGAAGTGGGCAGAGACCAAAAGCCAGGTGGGCTCAGTCCTGTTGGTGTCTCAGATAGGAACGGGAGAGGGGCATGGAGCCCTGGGGCTCCCTGCAGGTCAGCTGGAAATGAGCCAGGCTGGGTGGAGGGTGATACTGTCTGGACAGTTCAGAATTCAGAGGCTCCCTCTTCACTTCTGCTGGCGGATGTTGTGAGCGTGGTTCACAGCTTTGTCCCTTCTGTCTAGCATCGTGCTTGGCCCGAGGGGAAACTTCTACATCCTTGCTCGAGAGATGAAACATGCTTCTGGGGATCAGCTCTTGAGTTTTCCCACCAGCCCAGCCTCTTCCAACCCCTCACACTACCCTCTCGGAAGCACATGTAATCCCCTGGTCACATTCCCTCCGATTTGCACCAAGCATCTCAGCGAGGCTCTGTACCTGTACTAGTGGACTCGCAGCTCACCTCACTCAGAGCTGAGACAAAAGGTGTCATATGATGTTCCTAAAGCTGCATCTCTTGTTGCCTGAGCAGATGCAACTGCTGCAGAATTACCAGAGATGTTAGGTGGTGGTTTAGTAGCTAAGTCGTGTCCAACTCTTTGCGACCCCACGGACTGTAGCCTGCCAGGTTCCTCTGTCCATGGGATTTTCCAGGCAAGAATATGGAGTGGATTGCCATTTCCTTCTCCAGGGGATCTTCCAGGCCCAGGAATCGAACCCACGTCTCCTGCATTGCAAGTGGATTCTTTACTGACTGAGTCACCAGAGAAGCCCCAAAGTTGTTAGAATCAAGGCCACAAGGACTTGTTGAGCGACATTGTTTCGTCATGGGACAGACAGTTCCTCTTTTCCTTGATTCAATGCTCATGACTTTGTCAGACATGAAGTCCTCCTGATGCCACCCTGCCCACACCCCCTCATAGCTGTCTGCTCTTGGGTTCACTCTGATGAGCTCACTGAAGTCCTGAGTCCTTGGGGCCAGTGGTGCTGTAGACACTAATCCAAGGGTTCACAACGGGTGGAAAATTACCCACAGGCACATGCTATTAGCCTCTCATAGTAGTTTACCAATCAGGAAATTTCATGTAAATTTTCAGACTTCTGCCTTTTTTTCTTTTTGAAAATCGGGAGACCCGGCCACAAGGAGTTTGGGATCCTTCATGGCAACCATTGGCTGGAGTGGAGTCACGGCGCCCCCTGCAGGCAGAGCACAGGCTCTCTGAGCACCCCTCCACGTGAGCTCCTTGGGGCTCAAACATTTCTGCTCTGGGTCTGCTTCTGCTATGGGCCCTGGCATTCGTAACTTCAGCTGCCCAACCTGGGTACAGGGACGTCTGAGGGCATGGGCAGAGGATAAAGTAATCTGTGAATGATTAATGGGTGTGTGGAACGTTGACGCAAGGCCAGTGAACAGCACCCGACTCTTCCTGGCTATTTGTGAGAGTAAACAACTTACATAATCTCTCTCTCTCTCTCTAATAAAAAGAGAAACCGCGAAGACCTAACTAATTGACATTTTCTGGTCTTCCTGGAAATTTTAAACTGGAATCAGAAACATGGGAAACTATGGCTTCAATCTTTACCTTGTGCTTGAGGATACTGTGGTTAGCAATGTAGAAAAATGCCAGATTCTTTCCCAGGATAGTGGAGAATTTCACAGCTCCCTTGTTCTTTCATGCTGTTGCAACACCAATTATCACCTGCCGGACTCTTCTCGGAGCCTCTGTGTGTGTGTGTGTGTTGTCACTCAGAGCTTTCTCGAAATAGTAGTGAAATTTTGCATTTTTTATGACAGCAGTGTAAAAAATGGAACAGTCTTATAACAGAGTCATTTTTTTTTTTTTTAACCTCCCAAGAACAGTTCAGCCCCTGGCCAGCTGGGCTCTTCAGCAAGTTATTTAACCTCCCCGAACTTCAGTATTCAACCATGTACATCTGAGAGGAAAGATTTTATCTCAAAATGGTTGTCTGAGGGTTAAATCTGACATTCTAGGGCTTCCCTGTTGGCTCAGCAGTAAAGAATCTGCCAACAGTGCAGGAGATGCAGGAGACACAGGTTCAATCCCTGGTTCGGCAAGATCCCCTAGAGAAGGAAACGGCAACCCACTCCAATATTCTTGCCTGGGAAATCCCTCGGACAGGGGAACCTGGCGAGCCACAGACCATGGGATGCAAAGGAGTCGGACACGACTTAGTGACTAAACCACCACCACCAGTCTAATGTGGAAGTGCCTGGTCCAGAGCCCCTCACTGAGAAGGCACTAGAGAGTCTTTCTGTTCAGGGCATTTACAGGAAAAGCCCCTGAGCAGAGTAGGAATCCCGGGGAATGCCGACACAAATAAACCCCAGAAGCCCAGACTCAGAACAGTGGTCTGAGAGACGGGGAGACTGTGGTGCTGCCTGACTGAAGAAGCGCAGACCAGAGAGAGGGCGGGTGTGCACCTGCGGATGTACATTACCAATCTGAAGAGGTTGCTTTCCTTTAAGAACCAGGTTTATAATATCCCTGCTCAAAGCAGTCATTTTTCCCAGGGGAGCAAGGGAAGAAAAATCTTTTGGCCACAACTCTCTGACTCTGACGTCTATCGCTTGGGGCCATTTCCCCAGGGAGGTGGGCCAATTGGCTTGGATTTTCTAAAATTGCCCAGACCCCTGCTTCCCAGTCGTCATCCACCGTGTCAAAGGAATAAGTGTTTATGGAGCACCTTCTCATGGCCACAAGGATGGTCAAGACATGCCATTGCCCTTAAAAGCTGACTGTCTAATGGAGGAGATGTGTAAGAAAGTGGTTAAATGCAGCCTAATAAGCAGTATACCTGGGGTTTGCCCAGGAGGCTGTGGGAGTTCATGGAAGGGCAATGGAATCAGCTTGGGAAACTTCAGGAAGGCTTTCTGAAAGAGGCAAGTTCAAGTCGATATGCGAAGGACACGAAGGGGTAGCCAGGTCCATTTGGAAGAGGGAGAAGATTGTGCAAAGGCCCAGGGTCAAGACAGGGTGGATTTAGAGGCTGGCCTGCGGTCCTTGTGACTCAACGTCTGCTGGGAAGTCCCAAGGCGCTGGGCAGGGAAGCCAGACCCCACTGTGAAAAGCCTTGTCATGCTGAGGGGTTTGAACTTGATCCTTGGATAGTTCCAGCCATCCCAACCTTTGGGGACCCCGTCTACAGCTCTGAGATGGCCTCACTCACCCAGAAGTGGCAGCTACGTGGCTCCTCTTTGGCAAGGCACAGTCCCACCATCTGTCACCGGGTCATGGCTGCACCCCTGATACAGAAGGAAGATGACCTGAGCACACACAATTCACACTTCCACGGGCAAGTCCCATTTATACACGTTCCGTGGTCAGAATGTGCTTAGTCTCTCAGTCGTATCTAACTCGTTAACCCGTGGACTGTAGCCCACCAGGCTCCTCTGTCCATGGGATTTCCCAGGCAAGAACACTGGACTGGGTTGCTATTTCCTCCTCCAGGGGATCTTCCTGACCCAGGGATCCAACCTGCATCTCTTGCTTCTCCTGTACTGGCAGGCAGATTCTTTACCACTAGTGCCACCTGGGAAGATGGTGGTCAGAACAGTACACCACAAATTTTGGTTTGGATAGACTAGACTTTATATCTACAGCATTAAACATTTATATAAAATATGTATGCAGCCTGCTTCTTTTGTTGTTATCACTGACCTATCTATTCTCACATCTTTGAGCTCTCAGGAGTTAAAAACATTAAAAGTGTTCCTCTCATAGACTTCCAACTCAAGGTTAGAGTGGGTAGCACTTCCCTTCTCCAGGGGATCTTCCCAACCCAGGAATCAGACCCAGGTCTCCCACATTGCAGGTGGATTCTTTACCATCTGAGTCCACCAAGGAAGCCCAAGAATACTGGAGTGGGTAGCCATTCCCTTCTCCAGGGGATCCTCCAAACTCAGGACTGAACCGGAGTCTCCTGCATTGCAGGCAGATTCTTTACCCGATGAGCTACCAGGGAAATCCAAATAAAGGTCAAGGCCTTTATTTTTCCATAACTGAATTGTGTTTCTATCTGCAGCTCCATGCTGCTGTTGTAGAAACTCGATTGTGGTCATTGCAGGACAACAGTTCCCCACTTTCCTCTTTCCTCCATGATTGCACCTAATTTTCAGGAGATCTGAGGGCTTTCCAGACATTGGGAGTGGCATCTGGTTCAGACCATCCTGTCTTCTCCTGCGTCTCCACCACATCTTTGCTCTCATTGGCCCTGACTCTCCCTGCCCATCCTTGCCGGCTTCTTTTGGGATGTCTGAGTCTTCATCTTTTCCCTGGTTGTTGGCCCATGAACCTCACTCTGTGTCTCCACGAGCTGACTAGGGGACACTGGGGCCCCTCAGCCCTAAAGAATGAATGTGAAGCTTTCAGTCTCTCCCCTTACCCTGTGGGGCCTGAAGGTCAAGCCCATTTCTCTAGACCCTGGAGTCAGTTCTGTATCACTGGGGCCCCATGGAAGGATGCAGGTGGAGAATCCCAAGACCCGTTCACTTTCCTAGGCCTTGCTCAACAGGTAAGCCGTGGTTCCCTCTGCTTTTGGGCTTATGGTTCTCCTCCATCCCTACGGACTTGACCTCAAAGGGGAAAGACAGGAGCCCCACCTCAGGACCACTCTTAATTTCCCCCTTTTCCCACCTAAGGGAATTTTTAAAATATCTATCTATTCATTTTAGTTATTTATGTGACTGTGCTGGGTCTAGGTTGCAGCACAGGATCTTCAGTCTTCACTGGAGCATCAGTTCTCAGTGCTTAATTTGAGACTCCATGGACTACAGCCCGCAAGGCGTCTTTGTCCATGGAAGTGTCCAGGCAAGAACACTGGAGTGGGTTGCTGTTTCCTCCTCCAGGGGATCTTCCTGAGCCAGGGATCAAACCCATGTCTTCTGCGTTGCAGATTCTTTACCACTAAGCCACCGAGGAAGCCCCTCATTGCAGAATGGAAGAGATTTAGCTGTGACATGTGGGATCTAGATTGCTGACCAGGGCTTGAACCCAGGCTCCATGCACTGAGAGATCAGATTCTTAGCCACTGGACCACCAGGGGGGGTCCCACTCTAGGGGATTTTAATATAATATGAATGGTAGTAAAACTGGCTCTAATCAATCCTGAATCCCTTTTGCCTCCTTTTTTGGAAATAACTTCTCTGTGCTGGGTCTCTTTGGGCTCTGCCTTGGAACTCTGATATCCCTTCCCATTAGGCTTTTGCTTCTGCCTTGGGTTCAAACGTTCATTTTGAAACATGGAAGCTGAGCATGCGTTTTTTTTTTTTTTTTCCCCTCCCTTCTTTACCATTGTGGCAACCTTCCTCAAAGACAACTGGAACAGAACAGTTTTACTGTTGGTGAGTGGAAGATAGAGATAAAGGGGGTAACCAACTAGACTCATGGATTACCCCAATAGTAGAGCATCCTTCTACAAAAGGGTTACCCATTGTGTGTCGTAAACAGGGAGCTCTGATCTGATCTGAGATCTGAAAGTAGACTATGGCAGGAAGAGGAAGAGCTGAGCACTGTCCATGCTCTCCACCACCAAGGGCAAAGGATCCATCTACTTTTTTCCCTATGCAAATCACTATACATAAAATAGATAAGCAACAAAGATGTACTGCGTAGCACAGGGGATCACATCCGATATCTTGAAATAAACTGTAATGGAATAAAATCTGCCTTCAAACCCCCCTGAATCACTATGCTATACATCTGAAACTTACATGATATTGTAAATCAACTGTGCTTCAATAAAAAAGAATCAAATTTCACATAAATGAAAACAAAAGGCATATCAGAATGCAAGTGAATGACAGAAACTGCTATGTTAACAAAAACATCCACTCAGACCTCTATTTCCACCTCTGTCTCTGTCTCTACTTCCATCTCTATTCAACTCTTCATAAGCCTGTGCACCCAGGAGAAGGTGATAGTTGCTGCTTACTGTGCCTTCTAGACACAGGAGGAAGGCCACCCCAGAGGTGTCCAGCGAACCTGCTGCAAGGTTAGACGAAAGCATAGCAGCTGCTTCCTGGTTGCCCCTCAGCCTGGTGCTTGGGTTCTGGGAGAGTTCTGTGCTTAGGGCTCTCAGGAACAGGATCCCAGTGCCCAGTGCAGAGAGGAAAATCTCCTGGTCCTCCTTGCAACGTATTTGCAGATGCCTAATGGGTATCGGGGGGCCTTCCAGGTGGCTCAGTGGTAAAGAATCCACCTGCCAATGCAGGAGACACAGGTTTGATCCTTGGGTCAGGAAGATCCCTTGTAGAAGGAAATGGCAAGCCATTCCAGTATTTTTGCCTTGGGAATCTCCTGGACAGAGGAGTCTGGTGGGCTACAGTCTATGGGGTCACAAAGAGTTGAACACAACTCAGCAATTAAACAACAACAACAATGGATATCAGAGACTCTTTTTCACTCTTTTTCCAAGGTTGGACATTAGCGCTGTCTGTTTGTTTGCTTGCTTCTTTTTAATGTCACCTGGGAGAGTTCAGCTGTGAACAGAGAGAGCATCAGATGATCTAAAGTAGAAGAGTCCTTGGACCAGCCTCAGAGTTTCAGCTCATCATGAACCCCAAGCTCAAAGGATGACATTCTAACTTTCAATGAAGAGATTCCCTTCAAGTGACTGGGACACCCTTGACCCCTGGAAGCTTCTGTGCTGTTCAGGGCCAGAATGGGTGTCTTGCATCACAAATCAGGTTTATTGGTCTCTGGGGCTTGTGTGTTGCAAAGGGTTAATCCAGAGTTCTTGCTTGGGTGGCTTAAGCCCTGCACATTCCAGAGGAAGGACCACCCCTTAACCAGAGAGACCGTCTACGTCCTTAAAGTGTTCTGGTTGTACGAGTGCTTTGCTATGCCTGGAGCCGTCGGCCACCCCAGATAGTTTATGGCTGTGCGTGTGTGAGTTCTAAGTCACTTCAGTTGTGTATGACTCTTTGCGACTCCATGGACTATAGCCCACTAGGCTCCTCTGTCCATGGGATTCTCCAGGCGAGAATACTGGAGTGGGCTGCCATGCCCTCCTCCAGGGGATCTTCCCAACCCAGGGATCGAACCTGCGTCTCCTGCGGCTCCTGCATAGCAGGTGGATTGTTTACTGCNTCTGTCCATGGGATTCTCCAGGCGAGAATACTGGAGTGGGCTGCCATGCCCTCCTCCAGGGGATCTTCCCAACCCAGGGATCGAACCTGCGGCTCCTGCGGCTCCTGCATAGCAGGTGGATTGTTTACTGCTGAGCCACAGGGGAAGCCCAGCTCATGGCTGTCACTTGACTTACAATGACTGTGTGCCTTTATTTGCCTGGGGCTCTGAGCCATGCTGTATCAATTTGACCTCTAGAAGTGCTGGAGACAGGTAGCTAAAGTCAATCATGCAGGTATTTCATTGCCTTTGTGATGGACCCCCTAAAAATTCTTGGATAGGAAAGCTCAGGAAAGCTTCCCTGGCTGGCAGTACTTCCTTTGAGCTATCATATGTCGTTACTGGGAGGAATATGTCCTGTCTGTGCTACTCTACAGAGAGAGGACAGCTGGAAAACCACATCTGGCTTCTCCTGGACTCTGCCCTGAGGACCCATTGCCTTTGCACATCTGAGGCTGTACCCTTTCACTGTCACACACCATAACCATGAGTGTAAGAGATTTTCTGAGTTCTCTGAGTCCTCCTGGTGAAATCGCTGAGTCTCAGGATGGCTGTGGCGACCCCCTGACCCAACTGGGAGAATTTCAAAGGGACAGATGCCAAGTTTCCAGTTTCCAGTTGGCTTCAGGCTGGTTCTTCCTCACATGAACCCATCTGGGCAGTCAAATTTTCCTGTGACTCCAAGGTCCCGGACCTGGCCCTCTGACACAACTTCCACATCCTAGTGTGCCGTTCAACTTCACAGTCGCAGATTGCTCTGATGTGCTCAGCCTCAATGACAACCTCCATTCACTTCCGCAATCCACACCCACTGCTGCCTCCTATTCCTTGTTCATCCCTTGGGATGCCTCAAACTATGAAACCACATGCTCAGAAATCTCACTGGCCATGTGTTTAAGAGCATGAGCTTTGGCATGAGTTAAGTCCAGAGTGACTTAGCTTCCTTGAGCTGCAGGTACTCTTCTGTAAACTGAGAGAGGACTCGATGAAACCACACATGTAAAGCTCTTTGTGAGTGCCCACTGCGTACATGCCAGGGATTAGAATCAGAGCTACTGTTATCAAGTTTGGGATGGTTAATCTATGCGCCAATTTGCCTGGACCGTGGGATGCCCAGATATCTGGTTAAACGTCATTTCTGCCTGGGAGAGTGTTTTCAGAAGAGATCAGCATTTGTATCTGTGGACTCAGTAGAGAAGATGGCCTTCCTCAGTATGGGTGGGCTTCATCCAGTGCCTGTGAGTATTGATTCATTGGCCTGATTAGAACAAAAAGGCAGAGGAAGGTGGCCTTTTTTCTCTCTGCCTCACTGCTTAAACTGAGACATCGGTCTTCTCCTGGACGTGTGGACTTGTCCTTATAAGCCTGGCTCTTCTTGTTCTCAGGCTTTTGGGCTTGGAATGGAACCACAGCACTGTTTCATGGGTCTGCAGCTTGAGGACAGCATGTCCTGGAGCTCCTTAGCTTCCATAATCTTGGAATTGTGAGTCAATTCCTTGTAATGAACCTTACAAGGAATTGGTTCTGTTTCTCTGGAGAACACTGACTAACACAAAGCCTCATGGCTGACTACACACTAGATACATTTGACGCCTGATTTTGCAGGCGGTCAGACCTCACTTGGCCTTGCCCATCTCCTCTTCTTTGGCTGGGCTTCATCACCCTTCCCTTCAAGGACCCTCTCATCAAGTCCTCCTCACCCTCATTTCCTGGTCTTCCTTCTGCAGCTGCACCTCTGTCCCCAGTGCTGTGTCAACCCAATCATTTGTTCTTCTCTCTCCTCGGCCCAGTGCTGCAGGACGATACTTGGGGGAAATTGCATCACCACGGCAGATTGGTTCCATTACACATTTATGAACCATTCAGCCTCTGCGGGGCAGCCACTGCCATTCAGTCGTCTTTTAATTCTCTGGTCGACCTTCTCTCACTTTCCTTCAGCAGCTGCCACTGACCTCCATTCACTCCACCCAACCCACCGTCATTACCTTCCCCACTCAGGGGCAGCTGGGTCTCTACAGAGATAATGGAGGCCCTCAGAGATGAGCTATCTCATGGGCGCCCCCTTGGTCTTCTAAATTCATCTATGCGTGCTTGCTTAAGTTGCTTCAGTCATGTCTGACTCATTGCAACCCCATGGACCATAGCCCACCAGTCTCCCCTGTCCATGGAATTCTCCAGGCAAGAATACTGGAGTGGGTTGTCATGCCCTCCTCCAGGGGATCTTCCTGACCCAGGATCGAACCCACGTCTCTTCTGTCTCCTGCTTTGGCAGGCAGGTTCTTTACCACTAATGCCACTTGGAAAGCCCAGATTCATCTGTGTTTTTACCTATATTTGTTCTTTCATGGTTCTATTTGAAGGAGTTCTTGCTCATCACTAAAGTTAACCTTTCTAGAAGTAAATGCTGACTCCTTTGCTTCCTATTTTTTTCTCTAGGAAAAATCTCATTCCCTCTCTCATATATTCCATCTCTCTTTCTTCTGTACTCAGGCTTTTCTCCCTGGTGTCCAAATATGTCCATATTTCCTCTTCCTCTTCCTTTTCTCTTTTCTTCTGTTTTGCTTTTCTCTCGAGATCTCCCTATCTTTCCACTGCTTAAGCAGTTCCTACTTGCTCTTGTCAAGTGGTCCTTGGTTTTTCTGCCTCGTGGAATCCTACAGGGGCCATGAGTCCTTCATTTTTAAATTTCCGTTTCCCGACATCCATCCTGGAACAGTGAAAGATGCCAGTGGGAGGCATATGCAGGATGATGGATGGAGGATGGTGTGCAGGTGGTCCACATCAAATGGATGAGCAGGAAGCAGGCGTACGATGAGGTTCTATGGAAGGGGAACAGGACCTGGAGTTTGTGTCATATGAAGCAAGTGGTGGCACGTGTGCCTATGTGTTCAGTAGCCAAGTCATGTCTGACTCTTTGCCACCCCATGGAATGCAGCCCACTAGGCCCCTTGGTCCCATGGGATTCTCCAGGCAAGGATACTGGAGGGGTTTGCTATTTCCTCCCCCAGGGGATCTTCTTGACCCAGGGATTGAACCCCGTCTCCTGCACTGGCAGACAGATTCTTTACTACAGAGCCACCTGGGAAGCCAGAGTAAGTAGTGGAGCTGCTCACAAAATCTTCCTTGCTCCTGGTGTCAGGGACAGAATGCTGACCTGGACAGTGCCTGTGTCTGACATAATATGTTATATATTATGGCTTTATGCTTGTGTGCTGGAAAGGAGCAGAATTGGATTATCTCCCCGCCCCAGGAAATAGCCTTGTAGTGAGCGGTAATAGGATCAACGTGCAGGAACTGAAATTCTCCATAGCCTCCTGGGGACAAGAGTGGTGTGAAGAATTCTCTTTCAGGGAGAGGGTGTGTGGCAACCTTGGGGATAAAGAGAGACCTGTTAAATCAGGTCCTGACTTTGGGAGCTGCCGGGGCAGAAGGCAGTGGCAAAGCCCCGAAGTCTGGACCATTTTCCTGCTTGCCTCTCTGGCCAATTATGCTAATGAGACTCTCTCCTGGTGGAAGAGGGACCCAACGGCCCTTTCTTCAGGGCACAAAACTGCACAAAGCTTCGTTCCTTTTTTCTTCCCACTTTTTTTTTTAACTTTATTTTACTTTACAATACTGTATTGGTTTTGCCATACATCAACATGAATCCACCACAGGTGTACACGAGCTCCCAATCCTGAATCCCCCTCCCACCTCCCACCCCACAACGTCTCTCTGGATCATCCCCGTGCACCAGCCCCAAGCATCCTGCATCCTGCATCGAACATAGACCGGCGCCTCATTTCTTACATGATAGTATACATGCTTCAATGCCATTCTCCCAAATTATCCCACCCTTTCCCTCTCCCTCTCCCTCAGAGGCCAAAAGTCCATTCTATACATCTGCCTCTTTTGTTGTCTCACATACAGGGTCATCATTACTATCTTTCTAAACTCCATATATATGTGTCAGTATGCTATATTGGTGTTTTTCTTTCTGGCTTACTTCACTCTGTGTAATAGGCTCCAGTTTCATCCATCTCATTAGAACTGATCCAAGTGTATTCTTGTTAATGGCTGAGAATTCCCACTTTTTACTCACCGGCCCTTCCATGTTTTGGAGCTTTTCCCCACTTTGGCGTTACAGCAACTTTCAACCATGTAGTGTCATAGATATTCGGCTTGGAGGATCTAACACTAGTCATGCCTATTTTACGCATCATATCCCAAAGAACTATGGAATGGAGCAATTTGTCATGTTGCTAAAGTATGAGTCTCTATGACCTGCTCTGTTGTGGAAGGGCAGGGCTTAGCAAGTTAGTGAGTCTGGTCACCTGCCCAACCTGTGCATCTCATTATTGCTTTTTTTATTCATTCATTCAGCAGATATTTTTTTTTAGTGTCTGCTCTATGCCAGCCCTTATACTAGGACACTAGGTTAAGGCACAAAAGTGGAGAATGAAAATGTTCTCACTCCCATGGACTGTACCTTCGGGAGGAGAATGAGGGGAAGGAAGAAAAACAAACTGAACACTTGATGTCATGTGGCGTTATGTTTTCTGAAGAAAATAAAGCAGGCTGATGCGATGGGAAGTTAGAGAGAGAGAGGTGAGCGTTGGGAGGGAGCCTTGCCTCACTGCAGCATTATTCACCGCAGCCAAAAGGTGCAAGGAACGCATGTGTCCATCAGTGGCTGGATGGGTTACACAAAATGTAGTTATTATAAAATGGAACATTATTCAGCCATAAAAGAGATGGAATTCTGATACATTCTGATGTGGGCAAGTCTCAAAAACATTATGCTAAGTGAAATAAGCCAACCCAAAAGGTAAATATTGCACAATGCCTCATACGAAATACCGAGAATAGGCGAATTCATAGAGACAGAATGTGGATTAGAGGTTACCAGGGGCTGGAGGAAAGGGGGAATGGGAATCATTACTCGGTGGGTACCATGTTTCTGTTTGGGGTAATGAACAAGTTCTGGAAAGAGATGGCTGTGGGGGTTGCAGTACACTGTGAATGGGCTTAATGCCACCAATATCCAGCCTTGCTTGTTCAGCCAAGAGTTGGATTGGGGGTCTAGCCATATTGGCGCTTGGAGATCAACAGCTGTCCTATTTTACTTTGGATTCTTGGGTCATTGCTTTGTTGCAGGGGTAGCAAGCTCAAGTTCTCCAGAGACTGTGCAGGACACCGGCATGTGAGGCAGCCTTGGAGGAAGATGTGTTACAATCAAATATTATATGCCTGCTTAATTGCACGGCCATATAAAACATTGTATATACCATACAAAATCACCAAACAAAACAAGAACTAGCAGTTTGTGAACTTTGCTCTTGTCTTCTAATCCCTAATGTTATGGATAACCATATGTGGGTAACAATTATATTTTAAGTTATTTCCTCTTTCCCTCTCACATTAGGACTACCTTGGGTGACACACTTAGGGATTAACTTAAGAACACAGAGGACAGAAGATCAGAAATCAGTTGCATTACCTTAAAGCAGATTGGTTTAGGTGAAAGCAGAAAGTGGTTTTAGGTCTGTGGCTAAAGGGAATTACAATCTCATCTCCTGATTTTGCCAAAACTAGGGACACAGTCACCCTGCAACTGCATGTCCCTACCTGGGAGCTGGACTCTACCACCTGGCAGGTGAGGAGATGGGTGTGTACGCTTTATAGCTGATGAGCTTGACCAGGCAGGAGTGAGGGGCTGAACCAAGCAAGCTCAGGTCTCTCTTTCTAAAGCGAATATCAGATAATTCACTGTTCCTCTCATGGGAAGAAATTAGTAGAAATGGAGGGAGAAGCTAGCGGTGTTATCTCACTGAAGCGTGAGACTAGCAAGGAGATTGGTTCCCTCAATATCTCTGGAAACTTCCCCTCTGCCTCACACTCCCCTCACTTTCCTCCTCCTCTTTCTTCTCTTCTTCTCTCTCTCATGTAATACATTTAACCAAGAAAACTCTTGATCTTGGTTTCTTTTCATTGATCTTTCCATCTACACGCAGAAAAGCCTTTTATTTGCTAGCTTTTGGTATCTCTATGAGTCATGGATTCTTTCTCCTGATATACCATTGATATTCTATTCGTTCTGATTGTTCTCTGATTCATTATTATTTCTCTTAAAGTTTTCAACACTTTGTTTTTAAAATATGTTGATTTCCATAGGTTGTTTCATCACCTCTCACACTTTCATTTTCTCCTAAAATCCATCTCTGCCCAGACCTCTGTCTTAAGCTTCAGAAACACGTATCCAGTTGTTGTCAAGTTGAATGTATTGAAAAGTTCTTTTTAAAAAATTACTTAGTTGTATTTATTGTTTATTTTTTAAAATTGAAGTATAGTTGATTTACAATGTTGTGTTAGTTCCATGTATACAGCAAAGTTCATATAAATGTATGCTTTATACATATATATGTATCTATTTATATTATTGTTTTAAGATTCTGCTCCATTATAGTTTATTACAAGGTATTAATATAGTTCCCTGTGCTATACAGTAAATCTGTGGTGTTTATCTATTTTGTATACAGTAGTGTGCGTCTGTTAATCCAGTACTCACAATTTATCCCTCTCCCACCTTCCCCTTTGGTAACTACAAGTTTGTTCTTTATATTTGTGAGTCTATTTCTGTTTTGTAAATAAGTTAATTTGTAATTTGTACTGTTTTGTAGACTCCACATGTAAGTAAAGTCATATGATATTTGCCTTTCTCTGACTTCTCACTTAGTGTGATCATCTCTAGGTCCAAACGCGCTGCTGCAAATGGCATGATTTCATTCTTTTTAAAGACTGAGTAATATTCCATTGTGTATATGTACCACATCTTCCTTATCCTTTCATCTTTTGATGGATACTTAGGTTGTTTTGATGTTTTGAAATAGTGTGCTATGAATATTGGAATGTAAGTATCTCAAAAAGAAAAATTTCCCTTCTTCTTAAAACTGGTTCTGTTCCTGACATGTAGCCCATCTACCCTTTAAGCCATGTGGACTGAAAAATCATGTCTTCTTTATAGGGTCCATTGAGAAGATAGGATGAGGTAATGCAACTGGTTGCTGTTTAGATGTCAAGAAAAACGGGGACATAAAAGCCTGCCTGCAGAGCGTGAGCCTGCATTACCTGCAAAGCACAGCTGTCATCCTGTGACTGCTTCCACTCCTATGTTATATTTACCGCTTTCCTTTTATTCTTGTAGATTTCTAAGAAACACTGAAAGGCAAGAGCAAGTTTTGAGTCTTTATATATGTCTTAAAGCATTTGCACTGTTTCTCGTATTCAATTTATGATTTAGATGGGTATAAAATTCCAGGTTGACAGTAAAATTTCCCCTCCAAATTCTGAAGGTTTTGCTCCATTATATTCTAGTGTCTGATGTTGCTTTTAAGAGGCCTGTTGTGGTTCTGATTGCTTAGCCTTAGCATATGACATATTAGTTTTTTCTTTCTGGGTATTTTTAAACTCCTTTCTTTATCCCTGAAGTTCTGAAATTTCAAAACACTGTGCCTTAGTTGGCTTTTTATTATCCATCTTGCAGAGTATTTTATGAGCCCCTTCAATCTGGACACTTAAGAGCTTTCAGTTCTGAAAAATGCTTTCCTATTATTTCCTTTGATGATTTCCTTTTTGTTTTCTCTGTTGTTTCAGTCCAATTATTTAGATGTGATAATTTCTGAAAAATACTCTTTTCCTTCCTCCAGTATTTTCTACCTCTTGATCTTTTGGTCCATTTCTTGACTATTTCTCCAATTTACATACTGTTATTAAATTTTCGTTATCAAATATTTTGATTTCTAGAAGTTTGTTCTTTGTTTTTGAAATGATCATTTAGGTAGTATGCTGTTCTATCTATAATATGCAGCTTATAGGGGTGATGTCTCCTTTCATTCCACTAAAGATACTATTTATAGATTTTTCTTCTGCTTCTTGAGTCATCTCAGTATCATTCAGGTTTTCTTGTTTATGTTTATTTGTTTTGCTCTTTTTCTTTTAGAGACCTTTCTCAAGTCTGCTTATCCTCTGTTGGCCATGTCTTTTTATGGTGGCAAAATATACTTAATATAAAATGTACCATATTAGCTATTTTTTTCAGTATACAATTCAATGGAATTAAGTAAATTCATGTTGTTGGGCAACCATCACTACTAGGCATCTCCTGAACTTTTCTATCACCCCAAACTGAAATTCTGTACCTGTTAAACCATAACTCCCTCCTCAGCTCCTGTCACCATTATTCAACTTTGTTTTCTGATTAATTTGACTGTTCTAAATATGGCATATATGTGGAATCATACAATGTTTGTCCTCTCGTGTTTGGCTTATTTCACTTAGTATAATGATTTTATAATCATACATAAATCATATAATGATCCTGATGTTGGGAAAGATTGAAGGCAAAAGAAGAGGGCAGTAGAGGACGAGATGGTTAGATAGTATCAGTGACTCAATAGACATGAGTTTGAGCAAACTCTGGGGCACAGTGAAGGACAGGGAAGCCTGACATGTTGCAGTTCATGGGATCGTAAATAGGTGGACATGATTATGACTTAGCAACTGAACAACAACAGCAACACAATTATTTTAAGGTTCATCCATGTTGTAGCAGGTGTCAGAATTTCATACCTTGTAAAAACTGAATAAGCAATAATCCATTGGCTGTCTACACCACATTTTGTTGTTCCATTCACACGTTGATGGACACCTGGGTTGCTTCCATGCTTTACTTCTGTGAATAATGCTGCCATGAACATGAGTGTACACACATCTCTCTGAATCCCTGCTTTCAATTATTTTCATGTATTTTTAAAAAATGAGACAGTAAAAAAATTGTTAGAGACTCTGTGTAAGTCTGTGTCAGGGAGCTCACAATGGATGAGAGGGCGTCAAAATCACTCTTCACTAGCAGATCCCAGGCATGTCCACGTGGCTCATGCTTTCTCTACACACCTAGCAGGAATATCAGAATATTTTCAATACACAGCGCAGGACTTCACTCAATGCCTACAACTTACAGAGTGAATGGCATGTGTGTGACATTCTCTCTCACCTTCCAGATGTAATTTTCCTCTTGTTGTTGTTCAGTCTAACTTGTGTCCAACTCTTTGTGACCCCATGGACTGTAGCATGCCAGGCTCCTCTGTCCTCCACTATCTCCTGGAATTTGCTCAAATTCATGTTCATTGAGTCAGTGATGCTATCTAACCATCTTCTTCTGCCTCTAACCATACCCTGCCACCCTCTTCTCCTTTTGCATTCAATCTTTCCCAGCATCAGGGTCTTTTCCAATGTGTCAGCTCTTTGCATCAGGTGGCCAAAGTACTGGAGCTTCAGTATCAGTCCTCCCAGTGAATTTTCAGGGAATTTGATTTCCCTACACTTAGTATTTCTTTGATACTTGTAATTGACATTTGGGACACCAGTGATGAGGAGGAAGACAGCTGTACAGTTACATGTTTGTGCTCAAGTTGCCTTGATTCTTGGGAGTTCCTCAAATATATATTCAGGGGCTTTTCTGGTGGCTCAAAACAAAACAGAACAAAAAACCCTACCTGCCAATGAAGGAGACATAAGAAGTGTGAGTTTGATTCGTGGGTTGGGAAGATTCCCTGGAGGAGGAAATGGCAACCCACTTCAGTGTTCTTGCCTGGAAAATCCCATGGACAGAGGAACCTGGCAGACTACAGTCCATGGGGTTACAGAGTCAGACATGACTGAAGTAACTTAGAATGCACTAGTAGATATATTTTTAGTTGGCACTGGAAGCAGAGATCATATTTTATGAGCACCAGATACTTGCATAGTTATGCTGATAGTTCAGGAATAAGCAAACGGTAGCTCTATCTTGGAGTGTCATAGAGACGCCTTCAGGATGTGAAAGTGGCAACAGGGAGTGGAGTGGGCACTGGTCTCAGGGAGTCTGAAATTATGGCTCAGGACCAGCCTCCACCTATGTGGTCTGTTTTCAGATTCTCTGTTTTGATCTTGTACCTAGCAAGCTCACCAGTTTGGTAGGTTTCCTAGGGAAAAGTTCACTTTTGCATTTTTATTTAAATGGTCTTTCTTTTTAAGGTGAGAATAACTACCATTGGAGCTTACAAACAGAGTCATGATATCGTAATCTCGATTGCAGCTTTTGAGCAAAGCCACAAGGATGAGGACAAGAGGGGTGGGGGCAGAGCCTGAGCAGCTGGTGTTTGCTCCAGCCTCTTCCTGAGCCGCTTTGGAGCCTCAGAGAATAGGAATGAGGCATCACCATTCCCTGCACGGCCCCGGGGCGAGGCTGGGGCTGTGATGTGCTGATGTGGAGGTGCATTTGCTCGCTGGCTCTTAAATGATGCTCTTTCTAATCTCACTTTTCTGCTGTTGGGGAATTCACATGAAATCAGGGCCTTGTCTACTTCAGCGTTGCTCCCATTGATGTTATTGTTATTCATTTATTTACTTTACACCTTCTTAGATGGATGATGTCAGATCTGGCAGTTTCCTTCTTGACGTCTTGCACTTTCATCAGCAGAACGCCATCTGCCCTCATTCCAGAGTGGTGCTGGTGGATGTGTTTCAGGAATGGCTGATGTCCTGTGAGCCAGACTTGCATAAGCCTCTACAGTCTCTGCTAATGAGTGGATGGTGGTTCCCAGGACCTGCTGTTACAGAGTGCACGCATGCTAAGTCACATCGGTTTTGTCCGACTCTCTGTGACCTGATGAGCTGCAGCCCTCCAGGCTCCTCTGTCCATTGGATTCTCCAGGCAAGAATACTGGAGTCAGTTGCCATGCCCTCTTCCAAGGGATCTCTTCCGTTGGCAGGCGGGTTCTTTACCACTAGTGCCACCTGGGAAACCCTGGTATTACCGAGAGTGATNTCCTCTGTCCATTGGATTCTCCAGGCAAGAATACTGGAGTCAGTTGCCATGCCCTCTTCCAAGGGATCTCTTCCGTTGGCAGGCGGATTCTTTACCACTAGTGCCACCTGGGAAACCCTGGTATTACCGAGAGTGATTATTAACCTTGTAGAGGGCTTCCCTGGTGGCTCAGATGGTAAAGAATCTGCCTGCAATGTGGGAGACCTGGGTTAAATCCCTGGGTTGGGAAGATCCCCTGGAGAAGGGGACGGCAATCCACTCCAGTATTCTTGCCTGGAGACTTCCATGGACAGAGGGTCTGGCAGACCATAGTTCGTGGGGTTGCAGAGAGTCAGACATGACTGAGCCACTTCTGCTCTCTTTCTTTCTTGGGGTCACATTGCCTTATACAGACACAGATGAAAGCAAGCTAGGCAGGCAGGCAAACTTTGACAGTGTCTCTGCCTCCGTCATCCTGTGGAACCAACTAGAAATCTGACATTTTTTTCCAGGAAATGTCACCTACTTCCCCATCGGGTGCTTCTTTATAATTCTTTATCATTGTTTTTTAATTTGTGCTCAGATAAAATTTACCAACAGTGAATGTACAGATCTTAGCCCCATACTTTGACATGAGTTTTGTACCTGTACCTACTCATGGAGCCCACACCTCAGCAAGATAGAGAACATTTCCTTCATGTCAGCAGGTTCTCTGTGCTCCATCGAGTCAATTCTGCCTCACAGCGATTCCCATTCTGATCACTGTCACCAGAGACTTTTGTGTTACTGGGTCTAGAGTTTCATATAAATGTAGCCATCCATTGTAATCATGGCCACCTCATGTGAAATGTTCTGGACTGAAATAGTTGGAATAATTGTACCATACTGCAAACGTACTAAATGCCATTGGATTATAGGTACACTTTAAAGTGGTAAATATTATGCTATGTGTATTTTATCACACACACAAAATGTCAGTCCCATTGCACAGGTGGGAAAACTGAGTCTCAGATATGTAAAGACTCAATTCAGGCTCACAGAGAGAGAGCATCAGAGCAAGGGTTGAACTGGATCCGTCTGATCAGGCCAGTTGTGCACTAATCCCTGAGGATACAGAAAATAGAGAAATGAAGGACACAGTCCTTTCCTCTGCCTCTCCACCGAGCCTCCCTTCCTGGACTTTACTGGTTTTCTCCCTGCCTGGGCTGCGCCAGCAGGCGCAGGACGAGCTCTGTGACTCTAAGCTACACCATCACCCCCGTGTTCCTGGGGACAACAGCTCTGACTGGTCGACTCTGTGCTAGGCTGGTGTGGTGACACTGGGCACACGGAGACCTGGGCTGCTCAGGGCTCTGGCCCCAACCCTTCCTGGTAGGATACCGCTCTGCCATGCCTTCCAGCCCCACCTCCCTCCTCTGCCAGTTGGAAGACTCTCTCCTGTCAGCAAGCGGTCACCCTAAAGGTCTTTGTTCTTCTAATCCCAATTCTCTCCTAAGAACAAAAAGGCTACCCCTGAATTTAGGTTGCCTGCCATGCCAGAAAGTTGGGCATTTGCTCAGCAGTAGATATCCATTGCTCAATGCCGTCCCTCCTAAAAGCTTTTGTTACCTTCTCCTCCCTTTTGGTTTTATTGATCTTTACTGTTAGTTTTATTCATTTCTTTTTCACTTATTTCTGCTCTGATCTTTACAATTCCTTTTCTTCTACTGTTTGTTTTTTTTTGTTTTTGTTTTCTCTATTTGCTTTAGGTATAAAGTTAGGTTGTTTAAGACCATTTTTTTTGTTTCTTGAGGTAGGCTTATACTGCTATTAACTACCCTCTTAGGACTGCTTTTGCTGCATTCCATAGGTTTTGGGTCACTGTGTTTTTGCTGTCACTTGTTTCTGGGAATTTTTCTGATTTCCTCAGTGATCTCTCGGTTACTTGGCAGCATCCTCTTTAGCTGCCCTGTGTTTGTGGTTTTCAGTTTTTTTCTATAATTGATATCTTAATCTCACAGTGTTGTGGTAAAAGATGGTTGATATGGTTTCAATTTTATTAAATTAGCTGAAGCTTGATCTGTGACCCAAGAGGTGATCTATCCTGGAGAATGTTCTGGGCTTAGTGACTTAATCCTTCTGTATTTTTTTTCCCATTACCCTTAGCTCCAGGAGCCTTGTGAGGCCATAAATGACTGGAACTCCAAAGGGCAGACTGTGCAGTTGAAACAGCTAAGGCTTTATCCCCAAGTCCACCTGCTGTTCAGCCCCAACTCTTTTCCATCTTATCCCATCTGAATTTTCCTAAGTGTGAATCACCTCCCTTCCACGCTGTCCTCTGGGCCTGTAAAATTGTCCCTGGGGGCTGAACTTGGCATGACAAGGGATGAGTTAGGATTCACCTCCAAGTGACCACTCTACAAGCATTTCCCAGGTGGCTCAGTGGTAAAGAATCTGCCTGCCAATGCAGGAGACTTGGGTTCAATCCTTGGGTAAGGAAGATTCCATGGAGGAGGAAATGGCAGCCCACTCCAGTATTCTTGCCTGGGAAATCCCGTGGACAGAGGAGCCTGGCAGGACAATCTATGGGGTCGCAAAGAGTCAGACATGACGGGGTGACTGAGCATGCACACACAACTGCTCTACATGTGAAGGTCAAGGGTGTTTCAACTGGGACAAAGAGGCAGGGGCTTGGAGAAGGGTATCCTCTTGTGCCTGGGTCCCTGGCTCCCTCTCCCAGATGAGCAGCGTCCCATTCACAGAACACTTTTTATCTTTTCCTTACACGCTCACCCTCAGCAAAGGAGGAATCTTCCTACAATGAGTGGAAGGCTCACTCCCCATGAGGAGACCCCGGGGGCAAGATGCTTTGTAGCTCTGTTAGTCTAGATACCAGACTCACTGTGGTTATAGGAGAGGATCTGGACATGTCCTCTCCATCTGGATAAACCAGAAAGCCCCGAGGAAACAAGATAACAAGCCCACAGAGTTTATCAGGAGAAGTGTGAGACTGTTCTAGTGTCATCAACTAGTGTGGAGACCAACTTGATAGCCTGTGTGTGAAAATGCCAAGCCAGTCCTAGCTTCTACTTCACATGCAATGATATTTATCCCTTTGTTCATTTCTTGATAGATATATAGATTTTTATCAATGCTAAGTGGACATTCCCTGATGGTTTATCAGGTAAAGAATCCGCCTGCAATGCAGGGAACACAGGAGACACAGGTTTGATCCCTCGGTTGCGAAGATCCCTTGGAGGAAGAAAATGGTAGCCTAACTCCAGTAATCTTGCCTAGATAGTCCCATGGACAGAGGAGCCTGGTGGGCTACAGTCCATGGGGGTCACAAAGAGTCAGACAGTGGAGCAACTGATGCATGCATGCATTCAAGTGAACAGAAGCCAGTGCTGTTGAAGGGGAAAATCCCACGGATAAATTGATTTCTTCCTGACCCAGAAAGAGGGACTTTCTGGGCGCAGCATTTTGTACATCTTAATTTCCAGACTCCCGGAGGCCAAAGATCCATGGAGTGCTCTCTGAAGGTGACTTCTTTGTTCTTTCTCAAAATGCACAAGCCACACAGGCTCCTCTCAGGTTTCTAAGTGAAGGGAGAGCTGCTCTGAGTACCAGCCCAGGCACCCCACGTGGCGCATGAAAATCTGATCCGTGCACTAAAGGCCATCTTGCTTTAATGTAGTCTGCAAGAGCTAACCCCCTTTTGGGAAATGCTGTGATTTAAGCTGAAATGTCAGGGAAGGAGAGGGTGGAGAGGGAATGTGGGTCTCTGCCATCCAACCCCTTTTCTCCAGCCACTTAATAACTTGGCTAAAAGCCACAATCAATACAGAGCCATCAGCCAGGCTCCAGCCCCTTGCCGCCTTCTCAATCAATCAACAAGATTTAGTAAGCCACCAGTTGGAATTTATGTCACTTTAAAAGTGTGGGTTCTTTGACCAGTCCTATAGAGACCGATTAATTCCTCCTGGGCACTTTGATTAGCTTCCATTCGGAGACCAGGAGCCTGTGGATGGAGCCAACTCTTTGGCCCTCTAAGTGTGTACCTGCAGAAAGCAGGCACTTAGCCCAGGGTCCACTCAGCTCCACGTTGTCCTCACTAAACATAACTCTTCCATCATTTCTTAATGCTTTTTTTGATGGAGCTGTGGTAGGAGAACCATCAGAGACTCTAAAATGTGCCAAGCTTTTTATGTTCATTATTTTTGCATTTCTTTTCATAACAACTTCATGACATAGTTATGATTATGCCTCATTTTTTCACACGAGGAAAATGAGGCAAGGCCACAGTCTCCTTCAACGGGAGTCCAAAGTGAGTTCCACACGTGGCATCTAGGGCCTCATCTTCCCAGGAGACCTATCAGCCATTGATGGGGGCTGAGGAGGAGGCTTCAGGTTCTAGAGTAAGGCTTCCCTAAATGAAATTAGAAGACGCTTAGTCCTTGGAAGAAAAGTTATGACCAACCTAGATAGTATATTCAAAAGCAGAAACATTACTTTGCTGACTAAGGTTCGTCTAGTCAAGGCTATGGTTTTTCCTGTGGTCATGTATGGATGTGAGAGTTGGACTGTGAAGAAGACTGAGTGCTGAAGAATTGATGCTTTTGAACTGTGGTGTTGGAGAAGACTCTTGAGAGTCCCTTGGACTCCAAGGAGATCCAACCAGTCCATTCTGAAGGAGATCAGCCCTGGGATTTCTTTGGAAGGAATGATGCTAAAGCTAAACTCCAGTACTTTGGCCACCTTGTGCGAAGAGTTGACTCATTGGAAAAGACTCTGATGCTGGGAGGGATTGGGGGCAGGAGGAGAAGGGGACGACCGAGGATGAGATGGCTGGATGGCATCACGGACTCAATGGACTTGAGTCTGAGTGAACTCTGGGAGATGGTGATGGACAGGGAGGCCTGGCATGCTGCAATTCATGGAGTCGCAAAGAGTCAGACACGACTGAGCGACTGAACTGAACTGCAACCTCTCATGTCCAATGACAGAATCCAGAGTTAGCCTCAGACGCATCCTTCTCTAGGTTTCTGCACTTTGGATCCCTCTACTACTGCCTGAGTCCTTCATACTCATCTCCTCTCTTCCTTTCTCTGGTCACATCCATCATACACAAAGCCTAGGTTCCCAGATCTTACCTCTAGCTCATGGAATCCCTAAAGATGCTCTACTTCACTACTGTACAGTAAGTCCTTGCATACAAACCTTCAAGTTTCGAACTCTCAAAGATGCTAACATGCGTTCACACGTCTAGTTATATAAGTTAATTCGCATGTCTGGCATTATCTGTAAAAGTTGGGTAACTAGGCTAACTCTGTTGGACTTATGAACAAAGTGGTCTTGTGAACGTGCTTTTAGAATGGAACTAGTTCCATATGTAGGGGACTTACTATATCTCCTACTCCTCCCCAACTCATAGAAACTATCTACTGGGATTTCTAGAATTCCTGGTTCATCATCAGGAAAATCCTCTATGTCCTCAGCATCTTCCCTGGATGTGGGGAGAGGGAGGGTCCCTCTTTCTTCTTGCTCTGATGGGAACCTGGCTCTCGCTGAGGCCAGTTCCCTCTGCAGCTTCCTTGCTGATGACTATTTTCTCCCCTGTTCTTCTCCCTCCTAACTCTGGGCCTCCTGGTCCTAGTGTTTGCTTCCAGACCAGCCCTGCTCCCACGGTCATTATGAGTCCAGTCTTGTTCTCCTGCCGTTAGGCTGCCTCAGTCCCCGCCCTCCAGCGCACCTTTCCTCTGCCAGCTCCTCTGGGCTCTCTGCTCTTTTCTTGACAGTTTTGTGTCCTGTGTCCTCTCCAACTCTTATCTCAGTTCTTGGTGATATCCGTATACCCTATAATATTCTCAGTTCTGAAGTTCTCCTCCCTTCAAGCTTCTCTTCCACTCTCCTTTGACTGTTGCCTCTCATGGCCTTGACACTCCCAATCTCTGCAGCTGTCCGTAATCTCTGTTTCATACAACTGTCTCTGACCACCACCTCCTGTTTTCCACCCACTCTATCTAGTATCCAGTTCTAGCAATTCTTCTGTCTCACAGGGACACTCCATCCATTGATCCCATCCCTTCTCTTTTACCCTTTTGTTGTTACTGCTTCCCTCCCATCTGGTGTAAATTCCATGGTTGAACGTTATTTTCACTCCCTCGCCTATGCCCTTGACAGCCTTGTCATTTCACCTTGTGTTACTTTCTCCGTTCTGTGCCTGCAGCCATCAGCTGTGAGTTAAATAAAACCACAGTCACAACAAAGCTGAATCACTCTTATTTTGATGCATAGCTGCAAACTTAATGCCTCCAGCAGTCCCACCGTATTTCCCTAGTTTTTCACTCTCCTTCATCCAAGATTCTATTTGAAACCTTCTCTTCCCTCAGAGTCTCCCAACCTCTCTCACCTGTCCATATCTTGCTTCCTCTCTCCAGGGGAAAATGAAGCAATAGTAAGAGGGTTTCCTCAGCCTCCGATACCTAAATCTACTCACTCTCTAGTATTTGCCTGGTATAGATATGCTCTGCCTTCTTGCCCGTGTGTATAGAGGACCTGCCGTAAGCCCTTCATGCCAATCATGGCCTCGCACATTCATTATACTGCTTCCCCTAAACTCTGTGACATCACACAGCAATCCTGGACCCTCTCTTTTCATCCTTTTCTATTGGATCACTTCCATTAGTAGACAAGCCTAATGTATCTTAGTCCATCTTAATGATAAAACCTCCTGTTGGCCCCAAGCTTCCCACTGGTAACCATCTACCTTCTCTGCTCCCTTTTGGATTTAGCAATAACTTTGATCAGAACAGGTTTGATGCAATGATTGGGGCAAAACCTCATTGGAGTGGGTTTAAGAGGAAAAAGGAGACGAGACATCAGAGCCAGTGAGTCTAGACTATTCTTTCAAGGAGTTTGCTGGAAAGGGGAACAGCAGAACTCCTCTTATACCCGCAGTCGAAGTGAGTTGAAGTTGAGTGAGTTAAAGTTACAGGAAATGAAGCCAGGAAAGTAGGTTAATATTGATCCGATGCTCGCTAGAAGCCAGGCATATTCACAGGACTGGGAGGCAGATGTTTGCAGACTGATACAGAAGTTTGTTCCTTCTCTCAAAGAGTTCTGGCTGAGCAGAACTCAGAGTGAGGTGAGGGGGCAAGATGGGGACTTGATGGCTGCTGACAACTAGACCGGGGCTTTACTCTGCCTTTATCTGCCCGAGGATGTCAATATACAGATCCTTGACTTTCTCGCTCTTAACCTCGCCTGAGCTGGACTGCATGTTCTCAGACAGACCATGTGTGGGACTCACCTAAGGGCAGACCTAGCCCTGTGTGAGATGGAGTCACCTTTCTCCTGCTCTCAAAACTCCAATCTTGGATTCTTATGGTGGAATTGGCTCCCTTCGTCTGCTGGTACTGTCTCCTGGGAGTCCAACCAACCCACTCCATTTGCCCCTGAAGTTGTTAGGAATATTCTTCTCCATTCAGGGAATGGAACCAGCTCTTTATACCTGCAGGTCTCAACCCTGCACCTGTTGTAACATAGCAGATGCTATTGAAATACCTGTGCCCATCCTACATCCTGGCTTTAACTCATCCCTGTCCTCTCTCCCTTTGAAAGCATATTGGAATACAAGTGACTGAGACTAATACAAATTTAGTTCAAGGGGAGCTTTGGTGCTGCTCTGATTAGTTCTGTAAAATATTTATTTACTTGGCTGCTTTGGGTCTTAGTTGCAGCATGCGGGATTTTCATGGCATCATGTGGGATCTTTCGTTTCGATGTCTGGACTCTAGTTGCCAAGCATGGGCTCCAGAGCATGTGGGCTTCGCTGGTTGTGGTGTGTGGGCTTAGCTGCTCCATGGCATGTGTGAGCTAGTTCCCCGACCAGGGATCAAACCCACGTCCCCTGAATTACAAGGCGAATTCTTAACCACTGAACCACCAGGGCAGCCCCTCTGAGAGTTTTAAGAGTAAAGCACTTACAAACACTGATGCTATAACCACCATTACTAACTCACTACTAACATCCGGCATTAGGAGGAATCAGAACAGTCCCTGCCGCTGACAGGTTTCATGGGCAAGCTAGGTGCAGCCTACAGCTCAAGTAGGTAAAAGGGCTGGGTGGGGACTGTGGCAAACTAGAGAGCACATGGCTGCTGACAGGGAGCCAAAGACCACTTTACAATCTACTCAGACACGACCCATCTTCTGAGTTTTCAAAAGGTACTGGAAATTCAAAGTTGTAAGGGAGACCTTCTGATTTTCAAACACTGAAATGTAATTCAAAACCTCCCCAAACGCTGCAATTCAAAACCTCCCCAAACGCTGCAGGGCAAACAAAATACAAGTGGGGGATGAGTTTGGTCCTGGGCAGATGTCCCACCACCTTGCTGTCCCCTGTCTGGTCTGTGTGTCCCCAGGGAGGGTGGCCTCCTCACTGTCCCTCCAGCCCTGTGTCTACCTGAGACCTTGCCCAGGTGCCCTCCTGGGTCCATATTTCAGCACCACATCCTGGAAACCAGATGCCACCCTGCTGTCAGAGATGCTTGGGAGAGCGAAGATGGGGCTTTTCATAATTAGCACCCTCATGGGTCAGTTGCCTAATGAGAAGCATGGAAGAAGATTCACAGCGACGTTTCCAGAACACTGAGAAACCAGCTCATGAAAAGTGGGCTTAGCTATGCTGTGAGCTTCTGGATTCTTGCGACTGGGGCATAGGTTAATGGTGGCACCCATGTCAGCATCGCAGCCTCTGCGGGTGTGGGAACACCAGCTAGTGTGACTTTGGGCTTGATGCTGTTGGAGGGCAAGTTGGCTTGTAGGGGGTGGAGAAAGGAAGGGGTGAAGGGGAGGAGGATGCGTGCCAAGGGAGGCAGGGAGTCTAGTTGTTGACTGGAGCCAGGTCCCGAGACACATCTGTGAGGTCAAGTCTACCTCACCTGGAATCACTGGGACAGAGGATGGGGTTAGAGGGCTCTAGAGAGGGCAACCGACCTCCCCACCATACTCTACCACTGCCTTACCTCCACCAGCCACTGCATCAGCTAGGACTTTCAACTCAGCCTGCACTGGTATTTGCTTTTTTGTGGGAGGAGAGAGGCCTGTGCGTTTGGGTCTGGTGAGGGGCAGGGCTTCCCACCGTCTCCAAACTGCTCTTCTCTTTTAAGTAAAGAAAGAGTTGAAAGGCTTTGATGACTTTGCCAAGAAACTTAATCTCTGGTCCCTAAACTGAACCTCCATGAAGTCAAGGGATATTCCCTGTGAAATCATGAGGCTCAGCATAGCTACTGGTACACAGTTCAAAAAGTACTGTTTTGCAGGCAGAAAAAAGAAGGAAGGAAGGAAAAAAGAGAGAGAAGAGATGAGTGAGGGAAGCAAAGTAGGGTCCGGTCTGTGGGAGCTGCCCCTACAAGTGAAGCTTTGTGTATGACAAAGACTTTTGTTTTGAGAGCCTTAGTTGCTCATTCATGTCTGAATTCTTTGTGACCCCATTGACTGTAGCCGGTCAGGCTCCTCCGTCCATGGGATTTTCCAGGCAAGAATACTGGAATGGGTTGCCAGTCCTTTCTCCAGGGGATCTTCCCAACACAGGGATTGAACTCTGGTCTCCTGCATTGAAGGCAAATTCTTTATCATCTGAGTCACAAGGGATGCCCTTGTTTTGAGAGGGAGGGTGTTGAATACCAGCTCCAGCCTTTCTCTTACACCAAAGACACAGGGAAAGGGGGAAGGGAGAGCCTGCACAGAATGATATATATATATTCTTAACTGCTGAACAATTAGGCAGCCTCCTTTCTGTTAAAATCCACAGCTCCCCTCCCATCTGGAAAGAAGTGGTTTTAGTAACGTGGCAGTTTCAGTCTTGAGCCGGAGAAGTCATTTAGGAACAGAAAAATGAAACGTTTCTTTAAGAACCACCGTACCATTTAAAGCCCCAAATGATCATTTAAAGGTTGAGTTAATATTACACTGGCTCTGAAACTGGAGAAAGGAAGAACGGCTTGTTGTGCAGTCACGCTGAACAGCCAACCAATGGGTGCTGTGAAGTTGGCTTTCTCTTTGTGGCCACAGACAATGGTTCCTGAGAACTGCCACAGCTCCCTCACCCCAGCCCCCTCCCCAACAGAGATGTTTCTGGAGCCAAATGAAGGGAGGGCGTGTGTTTCTCGGGCTACTGAACTCTAAGCACAGACCGAGTTCTTTCAGTTTATCTCACTCGTGGGTACCCCATCGCTAGAAGCACCACTTACTAGCAGGTCTCCATCAAGAGGAGGGATTGCTGTTCTGTCCTGGGAAGGACAGTAGTATAATCTTTTTTTTTTTTTTTTTT
>SJYV01027065.1:324167-350337 GCA_006410875.1 Neotragus pygmaeus
TATAATTTTTTTTTTTTTTTTTTTCTCTTTTGCTGCCAATACTTAGAAGATCTTCCTTTCTTTTTTAAAAATTCATTTTTATCGGAGTATAATTGCTTTACAGTGCTGTGATAGTTTCTCCTGTGTACAGAAGAAACTATTCATTCTACAAAATGAATCAGCCAGGTGTTGTTAGTTCCTCAGTTGCATCTGACCCTTTTCGATCCCATGGACTGTAACCCACCAGGCTCCTCTGTCCATGGAATTCTCCAGGCAGGAATACTGGAGTGGGTTGTCATTCTCTTCTCCAGGGGATCTTTCCAATCCAGAAACCTGCGTTGTAGGCAGATTCTTTACCATCTGAGCCATCAGGCGAATCAGCCATAGTTATACATATATCCCCTTGCTCTTGAACTTCCTTCCCATTCGGGTAGAGCTCCCTGAGCTACATGGTATCTTCTTGTTAGTTACCTGTTTTATGCATAGTATCAATGGCGTATGCATGTCAATCCCAGTCTCTCAGTTCCTCCCAGCAGCACCCCTTCCTCCTTGGCATCCATATGTCTGATCTCTACGTCTCTGTCTGTTTCTGCTTTGCAAATAAGATCATCTCTACTATTTTTCTAGATTCCACATATATGTGTTAATACAGGATATTTGTTTTTCCCTTTCTGACTTTCTTCATTCTGTGTGATTGTCTTTAGGTCCATCCATGTCTCTACAGATGACCCAGTTTCATTCCTTCTTATGGCTGAGTAATGTTCCATTGCATATACATACCACATCTTCTTTATCCTTCCCTCTGTTTGGTGGACACATAGCTTGCTTTCATGTCCTGGTTATGGTATAGTGCTGCTGTGAACATTTGGGGATACAAGTATCTTTTTGAATTATGATTTTCTTTGAGTGTATGCCCAGGAGTGGGATTTATATTCTTTTCTTCTCATGCAAATCCCTCAGGAGTCTGTTCCTTCTGTTCTTCTAGCAGATGCTTCCACTTGCCCCCAGGGCGGCCCTCTGGGCAAAGCACAGTGAACAGAGCTGCTACTGTAGGAGGGGACCACTGCCTCCTTCTTATTATCGGAAGTAAATGTCCCATCCTTCTTTTCAGCCTCACGGCTGTTTCTTCTCCAAGGAGGAAGGAGCAACGTATCCAAACGCTGAAAATGGAGAAAGTTTGCCTGAGTAGTTCGGTCTCCTTGCCTCTCTCTTAGATACTGTTTGTGTACATCCTTTTTCCTTTGTGCAGTAAATACTGTGTGTGAGGGGAAGATAGAGGAGAAGGAGACCTAAAGTGGACCCAGGAGGTGTTTTCCATGGCAGCGGTGGGGGTAATCATTATGGAGGAAGGACACAGATTCTTTCCCCAGTGCAACTTACCACGAAGAGTTAATGTTGTGGTTCCCATCTGTTGTTGATCTAAGCCGATTCAGATTTTGAGGTTCAGAGAGAGAGAAGGGAAGTGACAGAATCTGAGAAAGTATGGACAAGGGATTAGAAGAACGACCAGGAGAAGCTGCTCGAACTTGTCTGTGTGGACAGTGGGGGAGCACGCTGCCCTAGGGAAGAGTACTTGGTGAATACAGAGGTCCCATTTGTCTTCTGAGTCCCTGGGCTCGGGACGACACATTGACTACTGAACACTTCTCCCCAGACATCACTTCTCTCTGACCTTCCTTCCCCCCTGCTCACCCTTTATTCTCAGGCCACAGCCTTCAATGGCACTAGTTGGTTCTCAGTAAATGGGAACACTCAGGGCTTCTAAGTAAAAATTTCAGGGATCATCGATTGTCTCCATTAGCTGCAAAATAAACACATTTCCCTGGCGCTGCAGATCAGGGGTTGCTGGGCTGGTGCTTATACATGTGGCGAGCAGTGCTCCCCTTTCTCTCCCTCCAGAGGCTCTCATCACCTTTTATCTAGCCAGAGTCAGTGTGCATTGGAAATGCCTGCAGAACTTTCAGAAGCTCTGGCTGCTCTGAGCCCCACCCTCATCCATTGAAATCAGAATCTCCCATGGCAGAAGCCCTGCAGGCATGGTATTTAAAAATTTTTTTATTTTAGTTTTAATTGGAGGATAATTACAATATTGTGACTTCTGCCATACGTCAACATGAATAAGCCACAGGTATACATATGTCTCCTCCCTCTTAAAACTCCCTCCTTCATACTCCCCACCCCCACCCTTCCAGGTTGTTATGGAGCACTGGCTTTCAGTTCCCTGTGTCATACAGCAAATTCCCCCTGGCAATTTTACATACAGTACTGTATATATTTCAATGCTACTCTCTCAAATCATCCCACCTTCTCCCTCTTGCACTGTGTCCCAAAGTCTATCTTCTATATCTGCATCTCCATAGGCAATGGCATGTTTTTTTAAAGCTCCCTAGGATCTTCTAGTGTGTCATCAGGACTGTGAACTACTGACCTAGGCGGCCTCAAGTTCTCTGAGTGATTCACCTTCACCAAGTTGTCTGCCTGCAATATGGGAGACCCAGGTTCGATCTCTGGGGTGGGAAGATCTCCTGGAGAAGGAAATGGCAACTCACTCCAGTATTCCTGCCTGGAGAATCCCAGGGATGGAGGAGCCTGGTAGGCTACAGTCCATGGAGTCGCAAAGAGTCGGACACGACTGAGCGACTTCATTTCAAGTTAAAAAAAAATCCAGTCCTCCCTAAATGGAAAATTCCTGCAAACCTTGAGCCATTGTCAATAGTGATAGAGAAAGTGATTTTTTTTAAAAAATCCCAGAGTCTTCCGGTTGTAGGATAAGCTAAGGTATTCTTTATTGAGCTAAAGTATCCTTTATCCGAATGGAAGAACTCAGGGAGGACCAGGACAGTGATGTCCAGGCTGGACTGCTGGACCTCCCTTCGACCTCTGGCTGCTTGGGCAGTTCATCCTCTCTAAAGAGGGCCACATTGCTACTTAAAGGGTCTGGATGAAGATGCCAGCAAACCTTGGCAATAAAGTCCCAGGGACTCGGGTTTTGCCACGTGCCCGCCTCTGTGAAGATTTCTCTGGGCCACGGACTTCCCTGGTGGTCCAGTAGCTAAGACTCCAAGTTCCCAATGCAGGGGGCTCAGGTTCGATCCTTGGTCAGGGAACTAGGTCCCACATGCCACAGCTAACAATTCCACATGCCATGACTAGAGATTTCATGTGCCATAACTAAGACCTGGCCCAGCCAAATAAATAGATATCTTAAAAAAATTCCTCTGAGCCAGTATTTCATGTCTGCCTGCATTCTGGCTCTCACATACTTTAGATCTCATTTTCGTCTGGAGAGAGGTCAGAAGTGACGTGATGGGGATTACAACCTAACTCATCCTAAGCTCCAAAGAATCAAGGATGCATTAAGCCCTGCCAATGGGCTGGACCCCCACCTGTGCCCCACAGTCACTGAAAGTTGAGGTTCATAAATCTGTCTTTATTCCTTCTGTTTGCATAGAACACTCCTCACTCTCCAATCCCATGGGCACCTGTTCAGGTGAGCACTGGACCCCACAGGCAGGGTTGTTAAGTCTTCTTAGGCAAGAGGGCAAGCTTAGCTTTATTTCCCAAGCTACACCAGACTTTTCACTCACAGGAGTTGCTAGTTTTCTCCTTTTACAGTAACTGAAAGAGTTGTCCTACACTCAAGACAAGTTGTAATTTGTCAAATCCACTCACACTCTGTTCCCGTTGCTTTTTACTCAGACAAAGAATGCAGCAGAGAGGTTATTAAAGCCTTTTCTAGGGGTGAAATACATAGAAAGGCTGTGCTATTCTGTAATGCACTCTAAGAATTTAAGTAAATTTGCTATGCTTGATCTCACTGTTATGAAGCCAAATTTGCCACTCTTTACAAGATAATACGCAAAAAATATATTCAGCACACACAACCCTAATAGTCCCTGCTGCTTCCAACAATAGGAATTGAGCTTCCTGCTTTAGCTCATATTTTTCTGAATCAGAGGAAATGTATGGACAATTTTCTGCCTCTTCCTCCTGCGCCTGGAATTTTAACCGCATCCGCAGAAAGTTTTTTGGGTTTCTTCCCTACAGTTCAGTGCTTCTACTGGAATATGATATTTGACCACATTCGATGGTACAAAACGTCCCACTTTTGGATACAATGCAGATATGGAAACTGTATCTTAGAAGTGACTTGCTTTTAGGTGAAATTATTACAGAAATGCTTGATGGGTTTGGCTTTATTTGTACATCAAAGAACTAATAGCTTGTTTGTGGCAACCCACTCTAGTATTCTTGCATGGGAAATCTCATGGACAGAGGAGCCTGGTGGGCTACAGTCTATGGGGTCGCAAAGAGTCAGACATTACTTAGAAACTAAGCAACAAACAATTGAACATCTAATGCCTGCTGGGTCCTGTGGAAGACCCTTCAGTGTATCGGTTCACGGAATTCTAACAACAACCTTGCAAGAGGAGCCTTATAATCTTAATTTACAGACACGTCAGTATTAAGAGGGATTAGGTTCAAACTTCAAGATCAGAACTGAAACCAAGTCAAATTTTTAACTCATCTGATCGAAAAGTTCGTGTGAAAAAAATAAAACACATCAGAATATCCAGGACAATTCTGAATAGGAAAATCATGCCCACAGAAGGGTTCTACCACGTGTCTGGTGTGTAGCAGTAAATGTAATCTTGACTAATCCTTTGAAATGTCATCTCACCACCAATTGTAGTGGGAAAAGGGAGCAACTGTCTGGATTTCAGCTGCCTCATCTCTAAGATGAAAGGGTTTTCTGCATGCCAAGTTGCTTCAGTTGTGTCCTACTCTTTGTGACCCTGTGGATTATAGCCCACAGGCTCCTCTGTCTAGGGGATTCTCCAGGCAAGAATACTGGAGTGGGTTGCCATTTCCTCCCCCAGGGGATCTTCCTGACCCAGGATTCGAACCTAAGTCTTTTGCATCTCCTGCATCAGCAGGCAGGTTCTTTACCCCTAGTGCCACCTGGGAATCCCAAAGATGACAGGATTAGGATCAATCAGGTGTAAGGGGCCTCCTGACATTCAGTGCCTCTGTTAAACTTCAAACTCTGATGCAGGAGGGCAGAAACCCAGCTCAAGAGGAAAAGGGACTGATCCCAGAGTCATCTGTTGAGTGTAACCTCGTATTAGGGCTTCTTCCGCCTCCTGAAGACTCTTCTGTCCCTGAGTCTCCACTTCCACTGCTCGGTCTTCCTGTCTGTTCAAGGACCAACACCATACTGCTTTCATCATTGAAGATTTTCTCTTTTCTTCTCATACCTGGTTATGTTTTTCTTCTTCAAAGTTGTCCTGCCTATTCTCATCTGTTTTCCAAATGAACCTTTCAGCGAATGTGTTATGGCCCCAAATGTCAATAGTAGCAAAGCTGAGCAACCCTGTTCCAGATAAAGAGAGCAGAGGGACAAGAAGAGTTTTGCATGGAGAAAAGATGGAGCAAAGAAAAGAGAAAAAAATGCAACAGGAAGCAAAGCATCGCCCCCACTCCCCTCGCCCTGTCAGGCACCTAAAGTTGAGGCCTGGCTTTGAGAGAAAGAATATCCTCTACTGCTAGGAAATGCACTTTCCTTTATTCTGATTATATCTCTCATAAGAGAGCACTTCTGTCTTGACTAGAAATTGATGGAAAATAAATCTTCCGCTTACAAAGTTATTCATCTGATGGAATGGGGAGAGTGTCCCACAGACTGGCTTATGGTTCCAAATATTTCATGTCCTTCCTCCACTCTTTGGTGCTTTGTCTGTTGTGAGATGCAGGATGTGCTCTGCGTAATTCCAGCCTGCACCCTGTTATGCAATGTCAGGACCTGGGTGAACACAGGTAGCCACCCCCACGTCAGGATGGCCAGCAGCTGTCCTGTACGTGAAAGTGATGTAAACCCTGTAGTTGCTGCTATTGCTGTTATTGTTTGCTTATTAAGTTATGTCCAACTCTTTGCCACCCCATAGACTGGAGTCCACCGTGGGAGCCACAGGTTCCTCTGTCCGTGGGATTTCCCAGGCAAGAATACTGGAGTGGGTTGCCATTTCCTTCTCCAGGGGATCTTCTGGACTCACGGATTGAACCCATGGCTCATGCATTGCAAGTGGATTCTTTACCATTAAGTCACACCAGGAAGCCCTCAGAATTCAATATAACACAGAAATTCCTACTCTTCTCTCAAGAGTTTTAAGGAATGATGCCCACTTGCACCTCGTGAAAAATGCAAGTGAATTGCATGATGATCCCTGAGGAACATAGGTCCTACTTCCAGACAACTCAGATGTTCTCTGGCAGTTCTCAGGCAGAGCAACTGCATTTGGCTTTGAGGGGAAGCAGAGAGGACTTCTTAGAAAGGAGAAGCCCTGAATCTGAAAAGGAATCTCTCCATGGGCTCAGAAAGGAGAGACCTGATGGGGTTCAGAAACAGGGAGAACCGTCAAGCACACTTTATGTTGTTTGGGGGTCTTTGTGTCTCTTGCCCCCTAGTCTCTGCCTGGAGACCAGAGCTGAAGGCAAGGTCAGAAGGACAGTTTTATTTCACTGAATTAATATACTTTCTAATTTCCTGGCACCCAGGGGCCCTCGGGGAAACTTGCATGCAGTCAGAGGGAGTCATGTGGATTCTGGAAGCTTTGCACGCTATACTCATAGAGCATAACAGAGCACATGGCCCTCTCCCTCTGCAAGGAGCAGGGGGAGCAGCTGCATGCCTGACATTTGGCTACTGAGATGGGTGGAGAACACTCACGCTTTACANAATGCAGATATGGAAACTGTATCTTAGAAGTGACTTGCTTTTAGGTGAAATTATTACAGAAATGCTTGATGGGTTTGGCTTTATTTGTACATCAAAGAACTAATAGCTTGTTTGTGGCAACCCACTCTAGTATTCTTGCATGGGAAATCTCATGGACAGAGGAGCCTGGTGGGCTACAGTCTATGGGGTCGCAAAGAGTCAGACATTACTTAGAAACTAAGCAACAAACAATTGAACATCTAATGCCTGCTGGGTCCTGTGGAAGACCCTTCAGTGTATCGGTTCACGGAATTCTAACAACAACCTTGCAAGAGGAGCCTTATAATCTTAATTTACAGACACGTCAGTATTAAGAGGGATTAGGTTCAAACTTCAAGATCAGAACTGAAACCAAGTCAAATTTTTAACTCATCTGATCGAAAAGTTCGTGTGAAAAAAATAAAACACATCAGAATATCCAGGACAATTCTGAATAGGAAAATCATGCCCACAGAAGGGTTCTACCACGTGTCTGGTGTGTAGCAGTAAATGTAATCTTGACTAATCCTTTGAAATGTCATCTCACCACCAATTGTAGTGGGAAAAGGGAGCAACTGTCTGGATTTCAGCTGCCTCATCTCTAAGATGAAAGGGTTTTCTGCATGCCAAGTTGCTTCAGTTGTGTCCTACTCTTTGTGACCCTGTGGATTATAGCCCACAGGCTCCTCTGTCTAGGGGATTCTCCAGGCAAGAATACTGGAGTGGGTTGCCATTTCCTCCCCCAGGGGATCTTCCTGACCCAGGATTCGAACCTAAGTCTTTTGCATCTCCTGCATCAGCAGGCAGGTTCTTTACCCCTAGTGCCACCTGGGAATCCCAAAGATGACAGGATTAGGATCAATCAGGTGTCAGGGGCCTCCTGACATTCAGTGCCTCTGTTAAACTTCAAACTCTGATGCAGGAGGGCAGAAACCCAGCTCAAGAGGAAAAGGGACTGATCCCAGAGTCATCTGTTGAGTGTAACCTCGTATTAGGGCTTCTTCCGCCTCCTGAAGACTCTTCTGTCCCTGAGTCTCCACTTCCACTGCTCGGTCTTCCTGTCTGTTCAAGGACCAACACCATACTGCTTTCATCATTGAAGATTTTCTCTTTTCTTCTCATACCTGGTTATGTTTTTCTTCTTCAAAGTTGTCCTGCCTATTCTCATCTGTTTTCCAAATGAACCTTTCAGCGAATGTGTTATGGCCCCAAATGTCAATAGTAGCAAAGCTGAGCAACCCTGTTCCAGATAAAGAGAGCAGAGGGACAAGAAGAGTTTTGCATGGAGAAAAGATGGAGCAAAGAAAAGAGAAAAAAATGCAACAGGAAGCAAAGCATCGCCCCCACTCCCCTCACCCTGTCAGGCACCTAAAGTTGAGGCCTGGCTTTGAGAGAAAGAATATCCTCTACTGCTAGGAAATGCACTTTCCTTTATTCTGATTATATCTCTCATAAGAGAGCACTTCTGTCTTGACTAGAAATTGATGGAAAATAAATCTTCCGCTTACAAAGTTATTCATCTGATGGAATGGGGAGAGTGTCCCACAGACTGGCTTATGGCTCCAAATATTTCATGTCCTTCCTCCACTCTTTGGTGCTTTGTCTGTTGTGAGATGCAGGATGTGCTCTGCGTAATTCCAGCCTGCACCCTGTTATGCAATGTCAGGACCTGGGTGAACACAGGTAGCCACCCCCACGTCAGGATGGCCAGCAGCTGTCCTGTACGTGAAAGTGATGTAAACCCTGTAGTTGCTGCTATTGCTGTTATTGTTTGCTTATTAAGTTATGTCCAACTCTTTGCCACCCCATAGACTGGAGTCCACCGTGGGAGCCACAGGTTCCTCTGTCCGTGGGATTTCCCAGGCAAGAATACTGGAGTGGGTTGCCATTTCCTTCTCCAGGGGATCTTCTGGACTCACGGATTGAACCCATGGCTCATGCATTGCAAGTGGATTCTTTACCATTAAGTCACACCAGGAAGCCCTCAGAATTCAATATAACACAGAAATTCCTACTCTTCTCTCAAGAGTTTTAAGGAATGATGCCCACTTGCACCTCGTGAAAAATGCAAGTGAATTGCATGATGATCCCTGAGGAACATAGGTCCTACTTCCAGACAACTCAGATGTTCTCTGGCAGTTCTCAGGCAGAGCAACTGCATTTGGCTTTGAGGGGAAGCAGAGAGGACTTCTTAGAAAGGAGAAGCCCTGAATCTGAAAAGGAATCTCTCCATGGGCTCAGAAAGGAGAGACCTGATGGGGTTCAGAAACAGGGAGAACCGTCAAGCACACTTTATGTTGTTTGGGGGTCTTTGTGTCTCTTGCCCCCTAGTCTCTGCCTGGAGACCAGAGCTGAAGGCAAGGTCAGAAGGACAGTTTTATTTCACTGAATTAATATACTTTCTAATTTCCTGGCACCCAGGGGCCCTCGGGGAAACTTGCATGCAGTCAGAGGGAGTCATGTGGATTCTGGAAGCTTTGCACGCTATACTCATAGAGCATAACAGAGCACATGGCCCTCTCCCTCTGCAAGGAGCAGGGGGAGCAGCTGCATGCCTGACATTTGGCTACTGAGATGGGTGGAGAACACTCACGCTTTACAAATGAATCTTAAGACAGCGGAGTGGAAACAATTGTGTCGGTATGCCTTGAGGCTGCCAAGGATTTGTACGTAGAAGGCAGGCTGGCATCTCCAGGGGATGCGGCTGAGTGCATCAGAGTGGGATGGAGGCTTGGATCAGGGAATGGGGAGACTAGGAAGAGATGATTCCCAACTCCACCTTCTGTGGCTCTGGGAGCCCAGGCCAATGACTACACCTTTTGTGCCTTGGTTTCCTCATCTGTATATTTTATCCATTCAACCCACATTTATCGAGCTCCCTGTCTTTGCCAGGCCTTGCAGGTGGCACTAGTGGTAAAGAACCTGCCTGCCAATGCAGGAGGCGTAAGAGACTTTCAGTCCCTGGGTTGGGAAGATCTCCTGGAGGAAGGCATGGCAACCCACTCCAGTATTCTTGCCTGGAGAACCCCATGGACAGAGAAGCCTAGTGGGCTATATTCCATAGGATCGCAAAGAGTCAGACACGACTGAAGAGACTTAGCATGCAACACGAATGCCAAGTGTTAGGAACACCAAGAAATGGACACAGCTCTTAGCTTCAAGTGTGCACCCAGTGGTGGGTCAGATGAGACAACCTCTAAGACCTTCCCAGGTGCATACTATTTTCCCAGTTCTGAGCTTTAAGAATCCTCTTGAGAACACCCTCTCTCTCCAGGTGCTTAGCAAATGTCCTGCTGACCCCCGTGCTTCCTTCTTTATTCTCCGAAGCCCCCTCCCCACCCCTATCAGATCCCTAGGGACAGGGGGCTCTCCTTTATGCCATTTCTGACTCTGTGGGTGCCCATGAGACAAACTAATTCCAAGCCAGGTATCTGTTATTGATTTGCATGTTTACACATCTAATCTGCTTTTCCTTTCAAGTAACATTTGCCTATTAACAGCAATTTCCAGCACATTGATCCCAACATTGATCTCAAGAAGAATTTGATGGTGCTTGAAAACTCTTTGATTACAGAGAAGAAATAAAGGAAAGGGAAGTGTCAGGGACTATAATACGGTGGATCTGAGTCAGTGATTAAAAAGAATGGCAATGTTAAGTGCTACTGGGGAGTTGAGTGGCAGAATCACGTTTTTAAAATAAAATTTTTTTACTTAAATAATATACATGCAAATGTTACTCTGAGTAATGCATGAACACTTTACAGTTATTATTGATTACTTCCCAATTCCCTTCTTAGGGATAAATATGGTTACTATTTTAATATATATTTTTCTAGGCCTTTCTCTCTATACATGAGAATTGAGACCAGTGATCTAACATAGGAAGCACTGTATGAGTCAACAATTATTGTTCTTTGTAATTGAAGCTTGGGATTCCACAGTAGGGGTCTACCACAGTTGATTTATATGCTTCTCTCTATTGATATACTATGGGGTAGTTTCCATTTTTGATGAACACTGTTGTATTTGCTTCCTGTACACATGTTCAAGTGTTTCTTTGAATGGGTGGTAGTGGTGGTTCAGTCGCTCAATTGTGTCCGACGCTTGTGACTCCCTGGACTGGAGCCCACCAGGCTCCTCTGTCCATGGGATTCTTCAAACAAGAATACTGGAGTAGGTTGCCATTTCCTTCTTCAGGGGATCTTTCCGACCCCTGCCTTGCATTGCAGGCGGATTCTTTCCTGACTGAGCCACCAGGGAAGCCTGCTCTGAATTGGGTGTGCATATTAAAAATGTCAGAATTTACTGGCACATTGCCATCTGGGCGTGTCACCTCCAACGCCAATGCAGCAGTGCCCACCTGCCTGGGAAAGTCCTGTTTGTGAGCAGAGTGGGGATTCACCTTGGAACAGGTTGAGTCTAAAGTACCAGCACAGAGCAGCTCTACTTGAATAACTTATAGGTGCCTGGGACATTCCATGGACAGAGAAGTCTAGCGGGCTATGGTCCATGTGGTTGCAAAAGAGTCAAACAGCAGCAACAAGCGCTCAGTACACACCTGTTGAATGTGTAAATGGATCAGAACTTGTGCAGAGATGCACACACTCCAGCGAGCAGCCAGCAGGCTGAGCTGTAATCCGCACAGAAACCAGGGGCAACCACCTGTCCGTGAAAACCCACAGAGTCATCTTCACAGAGTTGGTCCCACAAGACAGCCTGTGAAATGTCCCAGACTTGCTGACATAAATCTGCCCCAGAGATATGGATCACTTTACATAACTGACATCTTTTTAAGAAGATGTCCTTAAGCCTATTTTTTGGAAAAAGTCAAGTTTTAGGTTTAGTAGGGGAACTTACTGGAGAAGGCAGTGGCACCCCACTCCAGTACTCTTGCCTGGAAAATCCCATGGACGGAGGAGCCTGGTAGGCTGCAGTCCATGGGGTCGTGAAGAGTCGGGCACAACTGAGCAACTTCACTTTCACTTTTCACTTTCATGCATTGGAGAATGAAATGACGACCCACTCCAGTGTTCTTGCCTGGAGAATCCCAGGGACGGGGAAGCCTGGTGGGCTGCTGTCTATGGGGTCACACAGAGTCGGGCACGACTGAAGTGATTTAGCAGCAGCAGCAACAGCAACAGGGGAACTTACTATTTATGGGAATGTCACAGCAAATTCTTTTAGAGTATACTATTTGCTTTATAAATCTAGGTTTTATTTGTTAGATTAGTGTTGTTTAAAACAGAATAAACCCCCTGTTGGTGGGGGGTAGGCTAACCTGAGTTACTTTCTTAAAAAGCCCGCACTTTTTTTGGTTTGTTTTTCTTATTTAAATTTATTTTAAATTTAATTTATTTTTTAAATGGAAGGATAATTGCTTTACAAAATTGTGTTGATTTCTACCAAACAGCAACATAATCAGCCAGAGGTGTATAGGTGTCCCTTCCCTCTGGAGCCTCTCTCCCACCACCCACCCCATCCCACCCCTCCTGGTTGTCACAGGACACTAGGTTGAGCTCCCCGGGTCACGGAGCAAACTCCCGCGGGCTCTCCTTTTCATGTGGCAATGTGTAGGTGCCAACCCTGCTCTCTCCATTCGTCCCGCCCTCTCCTTCCCCGGTCCTGACCACAAGTCTGTCCTCTCTCTGTGTGTGTCTCCATGGCTGCCTGCAGATAGGTCCATCAGTGCCATCCTTTAGATTCCGTGTACATGTGGGTTAATAAGCAATATCTATTTTTCTCTTTCTGACTTACTTCACTCTGCAAAGTAGGCTCTAGGTTCATCCACCTCATTAGAACGGACTCAAATGTGTTCCTTCTTATGAAAAATCCCTTAACTTCTTACACCAAATTTCAGACACACACGCCACCACTAATTGCTGACAACATGTTTCCAAGGAGGCCCTGGAGGACCACTGTGGAAACTCTGAAGCCCACTGGTAATTGGTGGCATCCATCTTCATTCCAAAGATTAATGTCCCAGAGTCCTTAAAATCAGCTGGTTCTTGTAATTCCCCTAAAGAGGATTTATGCGGTCTCTTTTACTTTGCAAACCCTTTTGTTGCACGGAGTGCAGGCATGAACTTTACTCCCAGCTGAGAAACTGACTCACAAGGTCAAGGTACAGTTTCAGACANTGTGGAAACTCTGAAGCCCACTGGTAATTGGTGGCATCCATCTTCATTCCAAAGATTAATGTCCCAGAGTCCTTAAAATCAGCTGGTTCTTGTAATTCCCCTAAAGAGGATTTATGCGGTCTCTTTTACTTTGCAAACCCTTTTGTTGCACGGAGTGCAGGCATGAACTTTACTCCCAGCTGAGAAACTGACTCACAAGGTCAATGTACAGTTTCAGATAGCAGTCCATGGACTTTCCAGGCCCAGGGCCTGCGTGCTGCTTCCCAGGACCCCCCAGGCTGATTTGGAGCAAGCCATCCCGGCTCCCATTAAGGGGCAGCTGTCTGAAGTTGTCTCCCTTGGCTCATGCGTCATTCCTCTTTTTCCTTTGGGTTAGATCCTGCTGCTGCTCAAGAAATTCTGCATCTTTTCCTTGTGTCCAGATGAGCCTAGTAACTCTACTCTACGTTCCTCCTGATATCACAATATTTAATTTCACCATCCCCTAATAAGTAGGATTTGTGTCATTTGACATTTGTTTTGTCTTTGGTTGCTTGTTTTGGAGGATTATGCATGGATCCAGAAAATGGGCACCAGTGCCAAGATTCTGGATCCTTCCAGACTTTTCCATTGCTTACCATTCGGTGCAATAATATGCCACAAAACCCATAACAGGAAGATGAGATTATTGGATGGGATTCAAAGAAAAAATATCTCCTTGAAAAAAGTTTGGGACATAAGATTCACATAAACCTTTGTCAAGACATTTCTGATTGCTGGACTTGAGGTGTCCTATTACTTCTAAGCGGCTGACCAAGGGTCCAGAAGAGCATTAACAACTCTCTGTTCAGGCTGGGTCCTGTCGTGTGTCATCCTGGTGGCTTCAGGGGCCTGGCCCCTTTAGCAGGAAGAGTTCTCATCTTGCAACGCTGCTGGCAGCTGAGCTCAGAGAGACCCAATACCTTGGAGAACTGCTGCGGCTGCTCCGCCAGAGCCCTAGCCTGACATTTCACACTGTCTTCTTTCTTGATGAGCTCAAATGTGACTTCCCAGACCTCAGCTCCAGGGAGCCCCACTGATTTTGGATGGGCCTATAAATTAAACCCTAATTCAGGGACTTCCTTGGTGGTTGAGTGGTAAAGAATCCGCCTGCCAATGCAGGGGACACAGGTTCGATCGCTGGTTGGAGAGGATCCCACGTGCTGCGGAATGGCTAAGCCCTTGAGCCGCAGCTGCGGAAGCCCGCCTGCCCTAGAGCCTGTGCTTGGCGACAAGAGAAGGCACCACAGCGAGGTGCCCTCATGCTGCAACCATAGGGTAGTCCCTGCTCGCTGCAACTGGAGAAAGCCTGTGGCAGCTACGGAGACCCAGTGCAACCANAAACCCTAATTCAGGGACTTCCTTGGTGGTTGAGTGGTAAAGAATCCGCCTGCCAATGCAGGGGACACAGTTTCGATCGCTGGTCGGAGAGGATCCCACGTGCTGCGGAATGGCTAAGCCCTTGAGCCGCAGCTATGGAAGCCCGCCTGCCCTAGAGCCTGTGCTTGGCGACAAGAGAAGGCACCACAGTGAGGTGCCCTCATGCTGCAACCATAGGGTAGTCCCTGCTCGCTGCAACTGGAGAAAGCCTGCGGCAGCTACGGAGACCCAGTGCAACCAATACATAAATAAATAATTTCTTTAAAAAAAGAAACCACTTCAGCCCTGGTTTAAATCATGGGGGCTTAGGAAGAGGACCACGTCTAGCAGAAGATAAGTTCTGATAACTTTGAGTGTTTTTGTTATTCTCTAACTTGGTCGGCTCAGTCTCTTGTGAGGGTCACTGCTCCTTTTGTTGGACCATAAAGAAGGCTGAATGTTGAAGAACTGATGCTTTTGGTGCTGGAGAAGATTCTTGACAGTCCCTTGGACAGCAAGGAGATTGAGCCAGTCCATCCTAAACGAAATCCTTGAATACTCATTGGAAGGACTGATGCTGAAGCTCCAATACTTTGGCCACCTGATGCGGACCCAACTAACTGGAAAAGACCCTGGTGCTGGGAAAGATTGAGGGCAGGAGGAGAAGGGGGCGACAGAGGATGAGATGGTTGGATGGCATCATCGACTCAATGGACATGAATTTGAGCAAACTCTGGGAGATGGTGGAGAACAGGGAAGCCTGGCGTGCTACAGTCCATGGGGTCACAAAGAGTCAGGCACGACTTGGCAACTGAACAATAACAAAACTTGGTTGGAGCAAGATCAGCATGAGTCCTGCTTTACATGAAAAGAAGACACATCTGTTTGTAGGAGCCACACTCAGCCCAAGCCTCATATTTTTCCAGCTTATCTCTGTGAAGCTGGGCTGTGTCCAGAATGATCTTGCCCAGGTCAGCTCTTCTGCATCAGGTGCTTACACTACAGACCCATCTGCTGCTAACTGCAGCTGTCACTCAGAGTGAAACTCACCAGCTGATCAAAGTTCCCCTCTTCCTGAAGAGAAAATGAAATTCGAAAAGGAACGCCGTGATGTCACCTTTCGGGCAAAGCCTTTTATGAGCAGGGAAGGTTGCATTGATGGGTCTCATTTTCATATCCTGCCTGAGCCCTGGCAGCCCAGCTGGTGGCTGGTGGCAGCTGAGAGGTCCCAGGAAGGTGGAGGAATCAAAGCTCTCTCTCGCCACCAGAGAGTTAAGCCCCAAAGGGCCTGTATGGAATGATTACTTGGAATGCTGCAAGGGGCTTTTTATTCTCTTGCAGGTCAGCTTTGCTGATATCTAGGGGCTAAGTATAACTGTAAGCATGTGAATTTCAATAAATATGTTTCCTTCAATTACCCAGCTGGACAGTTTAGTGCACCAGAGCCTGCAATCATACAAAAGCTGCCAGGGAATTGTTGTGATTTAGATAATTTCTAATCTCCACTCTGCTTAACCTGCATGGGCCATGGGCAGCCTCAGAGACCAGGGGGTGGAGAGAGGGAGGTAGGGAGTGTCTGTTCTCATCAACCCAGAGATGAGGTCTTTGGCTCAGCCTCAGAGATGGATGCTGTGCTCAGACAGAGAGGCTGAAAAATATTGTGGAGGGTGAAGGTGTGTGTGGTGGGGAGTGGGGGATGGTTTAGGAGTCGGAGACGGGGGAAAAGTGGAGAGTGAATGGCAAAGTAGAACTGCTACCCAGCTTGGGGGCTAAGAAGCAGAAGACACCCAGTGAGGACTCACATCTGAGTCCTTGATCTTATACCCTACGTCTCTTCTGCAAATTCCAGAGGTGCTGTCCCTAGTCAACAGGGACCACCATTGAATGTATTATTTGTCAGGGCAGTTTGGTAAGACCACCAGTATTACCTGTGATGTCTGTGTAGATAAGCTTATTGTGCTCAGTCACTTTAGTCGTGTCTGACTCTTTGAGATCCAATGAACTGTAGCCCACCAGGCTCTTCTGTCCGTGGGATTCTCTAGGCAAAAATACTAGAATGGGTTGCCATTGCCCTTCTCCAGGGGATCTTCCTGACCCACGGATCAAGCCCACATCTCTTGCATCTCCGCCACTGCAGGTGGAATTTTTAATCACTGAGCCACTTGGGAAGAAGCCCAGGTAAATTCATTAACTGTGCTAAAACAGATTTATCCCGAGGTTACTTGGTAGAGGGTTTATGACCAAGGGACTCTTGGTCTTCATGGAGTACTGTCTGAGGCCAGGTCAGCAGGCTGTGATCTCAAATGCTCTCCATGGGTGTTCATGTGGTCCAGACCTTTTGAGATTCTAGATTCATGGAGAAAGAGGAGTTCCTCCTATAAAGGCAGCCTTTGTCTCTTATCTTCACTAACATATTCTAGATGCTGGGGATCTGTTCCCATTTCCAAGGGTCCTCTAATTTCTTTAGAGGAATTGCCTCTCCCTTGTTAGATACAATGTAATGGAAACATCATCAGGGTCCCATGACCCAGGTGGGACCAAGTACGTGATTCCTCCTTGGTAAAGAAACAGGACTCCAGATAGTGGCTGTGTTCCCACCCAGCAGTAGGGTCCTGGCCAGATTCTTGTTATGGGACCAGTGGGGTGCTGGACCCTGCTCTGGATCTCTTCTGGCTTCTGCTGTCTCCCAATTCCTTTTAATCCTATAAGACCTCAATATCCTTTGACCTGAACTCAGCCAGAATCGGATTCTGTGTCCTACAGCTAGAAAACTTGATCACCCAAAAGGTCTGGGTCTGGCCTTGTTTCTAAAGGCTCTTATTCATTCATCACAGTTTTTACCAGTGTCAGGGCAGGGAGTTTATAGACACAGAACCCTTCAAGTTTTTATTTTCATTTGATTTTTTTTTTTTTTAACAAAGGGAAAACCAAGAGGTGAGACTTGCATTGACCAGCCCAAGTTTCCATGGCTGGTTAATGACAGGGCAGGGACTTGAACTCAGAACTTCAGTGGAGACCCTGTTCTTCCTGCTACAAGCCCACATATTTCTCAGCAGAACTTTCTGGAAACTGTGGCTGGGAGCAGTTAGAGTCACCTGGGGTCAACAGTGTGGCCAGGCAGTGCAGGTGGGTTAGGGTGTGGGGCAGAGGGGAGGGAGTGCTATCCAGAAACCACTTTCTCCTGCCCTTTTGCTTGCTCAGAGGGTTCACATCTGTAATCATTAGAAGTTGCACCTAAGAGTCCATTAATATAAATGGGAAATAAATAAGCAATAACCACAACATGCCAACTCCAGGATCACCTTGGAAGAAAGTCCTTGGGTCCCCCAGGGGGTTGTGGCAGGAGGTAGGGCTGGAGACTGCCCGGGAGGTGTGGCTCCCTCCCTCTGCTTTACTCCTGAATCGAACTCTTCCCCCGTCCCCATCCCCCAGGTCTGGCTGCTGCTCTGTCTCCCATCTTCCACACTCACACCAGTTCTTGGCAGGAACCTGACCTCTGGCACTCACCAGGGCCAAGAGGGGCCTGTGCATAACCCCACTAACGAGGGTGACATTTCCACTTCTCCTCCTGTTGGCTTTGTCATCCTGCAACTTCCCAGGCCCGGTCTCCGGGGATACTTAATTAAAGGACTGACCGTGCTTTTACCCGTAGGCCTATTTGGAGCTGAGTATTGTGTCTCTGCAACAAAAAATTAAATTAAAATAGCATCTGTGTATCTGTCCAAGAGGCCTATGTTCCATACAGTAACACATTCCATGCACAATGACCCAGGATAGCAGTGGAAGGTTTTCATGAGAACCCAGACTGCATTCTCTTCTTTAACTTGTGATCATTTTATGAAACACGCACTGCCTCATGTGTTGTTTGGTACCATGTTAGGAGATGGTGTGTGGATGTGCGAGAAGGCAGGGTGCCGGCTCTTAAGGTGCCCCGTTGTCCTGGATCTCTGTTGTCACTCTTGTTTAGTCATTCAGTTGGGTGGGACTCTTTGGAATGCCATGGACTGTAGCCCACCAGGCTCCTTTGTCCACGGGATTTTCCAGGCCCAGAATACTGGAGTGGGCTGCCCTTTCCTTTTCCAGGGGATCTTTCTGACCCAGGGATCAAACCCGTATCTCCTGCATTGGCAGGTGGGGTTCTTTACTGCTGAGCCACCTGGGAAGCCCTTATACCTCTATGCTTGTGTCTATTTCTTCTCCTTTTGATGATCACACTTTCTTTTCCTCTTGAGGGACTCCCCCTCCCGTTTCCCATCCACTGGGGTTTGGAGGAAGATACTGATCCCCACCTCTGGCTCCAGGGCTGTGCAGGTGAGCCAGGTGTGGCCAGCTGGAATACAGTGTCATACCTTCCAAGCCACAGTGATTGGTTCAGAGAGGGAACATGAGCCAGGTCAGCCCCAGAGTCAGTCAGGCCTAGAACTTCTGCTAGAACTCTTGGCACTGAGTTCTTATGCCAGTCTTGCTAGAAGGTAGGTTGGAAACCAGAAGATTCTAAGGGCCATCCTCTCAGCCATCTAGGGGGCTCTGATTGAGAAAGAATCCAGAACAAAGGAGAATAGGACTGAGTGTTGAGATGAGTCAGATTTCTGAATGCATCATCTGAGTGCCTAGATCCAGGGTGACAGATCTACCCAAGAATTTTGCAATCATACAGAGCAATCCAATAGTCTTTATCCCCCTTTAAGCCAATTAGGGCTTCCCATGTGGTGCAGTGGTTAAGAATCCGCTTTCCAATGCAGAAGACTCAGGAGATGTGGGTTCAGTCCCTGGGCTGGGAAGATCCCCTGGAGAAGGAAATGGTAACTTATTCCAGTATTCTTGCCTGAGAAGTTCCATGGGCTGAGGAGCCAGGTGGGCTACAGTCAATTGGGTCGCAAAGAGTTGGACATGACTGAGCATGCACTCATGCAATACATACACATACAAATCAGTAGAGATGGGCTTCTATAGTTCGAAACAAAAATAGTCCTTACTAATGGTCCTATAGCAAAGTAGGGGAGCAAGCTGAGTCGATCACTCATGACAACATACGACAATAGAAACGCTCAGAAATGTCATGGGAGTAGAGAGAGGGGAGCCTTTCCCAATCTGCTGGATCTGGGGACAGGATGACCAAGAAACGGACTCGCTGACCTTAGACATAATGGATGAGTGGCAACATGTGATATTCTGGGAAGAAGGAAGAATGTGGATTAAAAACAAGCTACAACCCACTGAACACACTATTTTTTTAAAGTGGCATTATGTTTTAGAAAGATTTAGACCTGAAATGATTTACCTGAAAAAACACCTTTTGTATTAAAAAACGGAGACTCCAATTATATAAATTGATGAATATGGGGCAGTTTATTCCTTTATGATGTCATATAAACCCAGCTGCACTGGTGAGTTAACTATTCGCAGACTCATCCATCTAATTTTGTAAAAATTCTGAAAGGCAAATATGCCCACAAGAGAGGATTGAATCTACGGCAGTGATCCATAAGCCTGGAGATTCATCAGGTACATCACCTAGAAGAGTGAAAACGCAAACCCATGGGCCCCTGCCTCTGACCGAATGAAACTCAGAGTGGGGTCTAGTGTTTCATTCAAGTTCCTCAGGTGATTTTGATGTGTAGCCAGTTTGGAGTGTATAGAATCTAAAGAGGAGAAAAGACAATGCTAGAAAGCAACAGCCAGGTCTTTCTGAGGGCTGCGAGGGAGGGGGTGTGACCCATGACTCTCTCCTTGGCTCATAGATGGATGTCTTTTCTTTATGTTTTTGCATAAGGCATCTTCCCTTCTTGAAAACTGCTTTGTCTAAATGTTCCCTTTTTATAAGAAGCATGAATTTTGAGGGCTTCTCTGGTGGCTCTGAACTGAACTGAACTGGTGGCTCAGATGGTAGAGAATCCACCTGCAATGCAGGAGACGTGGGTTCAATTCCTGGGTTTGGAAGATTCCCTGGAGAAAGGAATGGCTACCCACTCCAGTATTCTTGCCTGGAAAATCCCATGGACAGAGGAGCCTGGCTGGCTACAGTTCATGGGGTCACAAAGAGTCAGGCATGACAGAGCAACTAACATTTTCACTTTCCATTCAACCTGTAACAATGACCTTGCCTGTAACTTCTTTCTGCTGCTACTTCTTACCCATTTTGCTCTCTGCCAGTGCTTAGTTTGAAAGACCTCAAATTCTCCATGAAACTCAGTCACTCTCTTCCTGTCCCTTCTCCTTTCTGTGAAGTTTGGCTTGATTTATTCTCCGCTCTTGGGTTACTGTTGCCTTTTCTGACTCCTTCTCGATCCACAGAGGGGAGATTTTTATCACTAGCTGGCTGTGATGTTTTGCTGTGTCTGTCTTGGCTTTTGAATGAATTCCAAAACTAATCCTTTGTAACCTGTAATTTTATCTCCACATTGTCTTTTGTTTTTCTCCACGTTGCTGGAACCAGGACAGAAAATTCTCAGCGTAATTCCGATCAGCATCTATTTATGACAGATCCACAAAGGCTGTTTACCCTTAGGCAGACGTGTCTCTAACTTTGAATCTCTCAGTGCCTTTGGACATAGCAGGGAATTCATAGATGAAACTAGCTTAAGAATGCTATATATTTATTTCAATTGAACAAAAATTTATTGAGCACCTCCTGTGCTTCAAAACTTGGGGATATAACCCATTAGGTGTAGTCACTGATTACCAGAAGCTCTTTTATCAATCAATCAATTAATTAATTTTGGGCTGTGCCAGGTCTTCGTTAATGTGCACGGGCTTTCTCTAGTTGCAGAGATCAGGGGCTGCTCTCTAGTTTCGGTGCTCAGGTGTCTCTTCGCAGTGGCTTCTCTTGTTGAAGAGCCTGGGATCTGGCTTCAGATCACCGAGCGGAGCTCTGGCTTCAGTAGTTGCAGCGCATGGGCTTTGTAGCTGTGGCGCATGGGCCTCCTTGCCCCAAGGAATGTGAAATCTTCCTGGACCAGGGAAAGAACCCATGTCCCCTGCATTGGCAGGCAGATTCCTAACCGCTGGACCACCAGGGAAGTCCGCCAGAAGCTCTTGTCTGAGCAGAGAGCACAAATGTAGATCCCTTAGTGAGGCAGTGTGACCAATGACATGTAAAGGATAGACATAAAATACTAGCGGAACTCATGCTGCTGAGTTTTGAAAAAAATTTTTTTCATTTTAAAGAGTACCTTGAAAGTTCGTTTTTCTTGACTTTTCATCGTGGCCATTGGTCCAGAGTATTGAGGATGATTTGATGTGACTTGATGCTTTCTAATGCTTTTCAGATACATTTTAAATCCTTGGAGTGGACCAGATGGGGCCTGGTCCTTGCCCACCTGCTCTGCCTGAGCTTGAATTGCCCTATTCCGAGGACGATTTTTCTCATAGCACTGGTGGTCTTTCATTAAGCCAAGTCTCTATACTTTCTCCCACTTCAAGATCTGAGCACTGGCCTCTGCCTGGAACATCTTTGTCCAGCCCACTAGCCAACACTTCTACTCCCTGTGGCCTTTGGATTAAAAGCAATTTCTTTAAAAGGAACTTTCCTGGATCCCCCAAATCTCCTTCCTTGTGTCACAATCACACCCTGAGATCAATTGATCTTCTACTTTTATGGTTGCAGACATGTTTTCTGAAAATTATGTTGGGATATAGATGACAATTGCACTCATCTCACATGCTAGTAAAGTAATGCTCAAAATTCTCCAAGCCAGGTTTCAGCAATACGTGAACTGTGAACTTCCTGATGTTCAAGCTGGTTTTAGAAAAGGCAGAGGAACCAGAGATCAAATTGCCAACATCCACTGGATCATGGAAAAAGCAAGAGAGTTCCAGAAAAACATCTACTTCTGCTTTATTGACTATGCCAAAGCCTTTGACTATGTGAATCACAATAAACTGTGGAAAATTCTGANGGGGCCAGAGACGAGGCTTGATCGCTCAGAGCTTTTGTGTAATAAAGTTTTATTAAAGTATAAAGGGGATAGAGAAAGCTTCTGACATAGGCATCAGAAGGGGGCAGAAAGAGTACCTATTTAATTTAATTTACCTATATAAGTATTTATTCAACAAATAGCTGATCATTAATATGCTTATGAATACGAAGAAATATCTATAAGCATGTTCCTTCCCTTTCCAAATATCTACCTGTCATCCATCTCTCTATCTACCATCTGTGTGCTTTTAATCTATGTCACAAGGCAAGTTACATGAATGTTGAAAGACAGTAGGTTCTGAAGGAGTTCAGAGGAGATAGAGAGTATTTGTTTACAATTTGGGGGTATTTTCATAAATTAGATGACATTGCAATGAGTTTTGGAGAATGACTAGGACATTTCCTTCAGACATCACTCAGAAGTTATCAAAGTTTTCTCTTTTGCTTCTCAGGGATTAATCAAATTTTATTATATCTAGCCCAAACTTATAGCTATGTGCAAGCAGGAAAAAGAATGGTCCAGAGGCTGAGACATTTTATCTTTTTTTTTTTTTTTAACACTAACACTTACCAACTGTATACTAGTTGTAAAGTGCAGTGCAAGGTACTCTGGGAAATATAAAAAAAATAAGCAACACATACCTTTATCTACTTGATTTATTACTTATTTATGCCCTCACTTTCCTTTATTCTATCTCTGTTTTTCCATTTCCTNAACACTTACCAACTGTATACTAGTTGTAAAGTGCAGTGCAAGGTACTCTGGGAAATATAAAAAAAATAAGCAACACATACCTTTATCTACTTGATTTATTACTTATTTATGCCCTCACTTTCCTTTATTCTATCTCTGTTTTTCCATTTCCTCTCTTCCTATCTCGTTTCATAAACAAAAGACAGCTTCCAAAAATGCAGGGGAAATAAATCATTGAAAATGTTGGGACAAAGAGATAATATGGGTCAGAAAACAGTTCAAAGGTGCATTGACCCACCTCTCAGGAATGTGTGCCAAATGGTTTTATAGAGACACCAGAGCTGGGCTGAAGATTGGGCTGTATATTTTCTGGAGACTCAAATAAATAGAGAAATAAACTCAGTTAAAAGACCCATACTGTCCGCAAGATAATGACAAACCAGTTCCTCAAGGTTTTCATCTTGCTGACCTGAGAAAAATTCCCTCCCTCGGGTCTCCATAAAGAAAACACTTTTTGATCCAGAGAATAACATCCTGGCCTCCATCCCAGCTGTAAATGGAAGAGCAGAGTTTGCTGGGCTGCCTCCTACCGCATATCCCTCAGCGAAAGCCAATATCGGAGGAGCAAGCAAAGTTCAATTCTGCCCAGTGAATTTGACAACAGTCAGAATGCTGCCATTCAGACACAGTTCTCAGATGGTATGGTTTGATCCAAGGGTAAAACTCATTTGTAGAGAATGGATGAATAGCATGTCCTTCAGGCACCCCCCCATAACTGTCTATTCTCATAGACAGAATTTTGATAAGATTTGGACAACATAGAGTTATCTGACAAGTAACTGAAGAATATCTCTTCAGTGTTTCCGTTAAGGGCTGGTATGTGCATTTTGACACTGATCAGACAGAAGGTAGGATACGATTTCTTATTTAAAAATTAGCAAAAAATCACTACCACCACTACTGAAAAAAATAAATAAATAGAAGAATGGTGCAGAATTTTTAAAAACCACAAAAGTAAAAATGGTATATTTGGAGTAAAAAATAAAAAGGCACTAAGGGGTGACTATATAACTGAATGGAATTTTCATTGGCCTCAGTGAGCAGTGTTCTGTTTCAATTATTAGGCAAATATTTGTGTATTCTGGTAAACTCTGTTTCAAAATTTAATAAAAAATCATGGAGACTATTTAAAGTGTATTTAAATAGAGATTGTTCTTCTTTGGCACAATGGTATGCTTATTGTAAAATGAGGCAGGATGCTAAGAGCTTTAAATGTATCCTGTGGTTTCAATATTCTATAGCATTCCTATGTACAGGCTTCTGTTTTTATCTTCCTTTTATGGAAAAGCAAACTAACATTCAGGCGAGTTCAGCGATTTATTCAGCATCACACAGCTTGTAAGTAACAGAGCCAGGATTCAAAACCAGGTCTCTCTGGAAGTAGAGACTGCATGAATCTTTGTTCTTGTTTTTTGTTGGAAAATATTTGGGTGGGGGACTTTCCCTGGCAGTCCAGTGTTTAAGACTTTGCCTTCCAATGCAGAGGTTATGGATTTGACCCCTGGTTGGGGAGCTAAGATTGCACATGCCTCCTGGCCAAAAAACCAAAACACAAAACTTGTTTTATTTTGTAACAGATGTTGTAACAAATTCAATAAAGACTTTAAAAAATGTATACTTAAAAAAATAAAAACATTTTCAACATGAAGGATATAAGTTTTATATTATACTCCCATGTTGCTATTGCCCAGTTTGTGATACAAAATATTAGGAATAAAGTCTACACTCCTGAACACTCTTCCTTAGTCTCATTCTCCTCTTGCCCACTCCACCCCCAAAGATAGGCACCATCTTTGAAACTGGTGTCATTCCCGTGCATGGCTTTATAATTACTTCTCTGTCTTACAAATGAAGACTCACCTTTGACATCTCATGTGACTTTGCTGTGTCCTGCCTGAACTTGAGGTGAGAAATCAGTTGATAATTGTCTAGAAAATAACTTTATTTTACAGAAAACACACAAGGTGTTTTGCATAGTTTAATGAGGTTTTCAAGACTGTAACTACTGTGGAATTTTTTTTCTTTTTTAAAGCATTTTGGTTCAGAACATGACCATCTATTCACCATTTCAGAAAATCATGTCACCAACAGCAGTTCCCCTGGTGGTACTTAATTTGCTACTCAACAAGCCTGTGTCAGTCTGCCTTAGTCACTGCTTTGTTTGTGGTTGTTCTGCTCTTTTGAAGTATTTCCCATGGAATGGGAGAAAATACTTGCAGTCATGTATGATTGCAAATCATAGTGGTAAGAATATGTGTATATAAAGGACAGATAAAGAACTTCTACAACTCAGTAACATTAATAACCAAACAACTCAATTAGAAATAAGCAAAGGCCATTTGCATAGACCTTCCTCCAAAGAAGAGAACACAAGGACATGAAAAGAGGCTCCATGTTGTTAATAATTAGGGATGTGCAAATCAAAGTCACGGTGAGACATCACGTCATACCCATTAGGATAGCTCTCATCCAAAAGGCAGAAAATAAGTATTGGTGAGAATGTAGAGAAGTTGGACCTCTTGTGCATTGCTTGTGGGAATGTAAAATGTTACAGCCACTGTAGAAAATGGTATGTTAGAACACCCTAAATACTCCACCAGAAAATTACTAGAGCTAATCAATGAATATAATAAAGTTGCAGGATATAAAATCAACACTCAGAAGTCCCTTGCATTCTGATACACTAATAATGAGAAAGTAGAAAAAGAAATTAAGGAAACAATTCCATTCACCATTGCAATGAAAAGAATAAAATACTTAGGAATATATCTACCTAAAGAAACTAAAGACCTATATATTGAAAAGTATAAAACACTGATGAAAGAAATCAAAGAGGACACTAATAGATGGAGAAATATACCATGTTCATGGATTGCAAGAATCAATATAGTGAAAAGGAGTATACTTCCCAAAGCAATCTACAGATTCAATGCAATCCCTATCAAGCTACCAGCAGTATTTTTCACAGAACTAGAACAAATAATTTCACAGTTTGTATGGAAAAACAAAAAACCTCGAATAGCCAAAGCAATCTTGAGAAATAAGAATGGAACCGGAGGAATCAACTTGCCTGACTTCAGGCTCTACTGCAAAGCCACAGTCATCAAGACAGTATGGTACTGGCACAAAGACAGAAATATAGATCAATGGAACAAAATAGAAAGCCCAGAGATAAATCCACACACCTATGGACACCTTATCTTCGACAAAGGAGGCAAGAATATACAATGGAGTAAAGACAATCTCTTTAA
>SJYV01027065.1:353495-398642 GCA_006410875.1 Neotragus pygmaeus
AAAAAAAAAAAAAAAAAAACAGAATTACCAATAATCCAACAAGTCCACTCCTGGGTACATACCTAAAAGAATTGAAAGCAGAAACTCAAACAGACGTTTCTATACCCGTGTTCACAGCAACATTATTCCCAAGGCCAAAAAATGAAAGCAACCCATGTGTCTATCAGTAGATGAATGGATCTACAATGGAATGAAATAAACCAGCCTCAGATGGTTATACTCTATTTCCCATTAAAATGACAGTTTGGCATTGTGTTGATTTTTCAAAAATCTATCCTTTTAAAATTTATTTATCACCAGACTGTGCTGCTTATGGGATCTTAATTCCCTGACCTGGTATTGAACCTGCACACTCGGCATTGAAAGTGCAGACTCCTAACTGCTGGACCATCAAGGAATTCCCTCTTGTTGATTTTTTTTTTTTTTATGATTTGTAAGTATCTTTTTTTAACATCTGTTTATTTTGTTATTATTATTTTGGCGGTGGTGGGTCTCTGTTGCTGCGTGTGGGCTTTTCTCCAGTTGCTGTGAGCCGGGGCTAGCTACTCTGTTGTGGTGCTCGGGCTTCTCATTGTGGTGGTTTCTCCTACTGTGGCGCACAGGCTCCAGCCGTGTGGGCTTCAGTAGTTCGGGCTCACAGGCTCTAGAGCACGGGCTCAGTAGTTGGGGTGCATGGACTTAATTTCTCAGAGGTGTGTGGGATCTTCCCAGACCATGGATCCCATTTGTGATCCTTGCATTGCAAGGTGGATTTTTAACCCCTGGATCACCAGGGAAGCCCTGTTGATATCTTTAATGGAAGAATGATGTATTGTTCTAGAATTACCTTCCCTTCTGCATGGATTTCAGTTCAGTTCAGTCGCTCAGTTGTGTCCAACTCTTTGCGACCCCACGGACTGCAGCACGCCAGGCTTCCCTGTCCATCACCAACTCCCAGAGCTTACTCAAACTCATGTCCATTGAGCTGGTGATGCCATGGATTTAATGCTCCTCAAAGCAGAATGTTTCTACCCTCAAGGGAAAACAAAATTCTTTTCTTATTCTCGATCATTTGCTCAAAATTATGCCACAATTTAGTTTGCTTCACAGTAGAGCCTTGATTCTCTGATTTATCTTAACTTCTGATATTATGTGTGTAGGTAAGTTTTATTATTTATGAATCTCATAAGGATAGCAAAGAGTATGTTATAAACTATTTATTATCAAAAGAACACACTTGGTCTGAGAGAATTGTGAGCTACCACTCTAGGGTGGATTGGGAGTGGTACTTCTGATAGTGCTGCATGCATCCTCAAATTTACTTGGAAAAATTTTTTTAATAGCAATTAAAAAAAAATCATGCTCCCAACAGTGTTTTTGAGGACTGATTTGTCATTCCACATCTTCCCTAACACTTGGCATCAGCCGATTTCTGCCAATCTATGTGAATGATGTGAGTTGGGTTCCACTTTCATTTTTTAACTATGAAAAATCAATAGATCAGCCCTGCTTGTAATTAATAACCATCCTGCATTAATTCCCAAATCTGTGACTATTACATATAAAATTTCTCTACATGTGTAGACTTGTTTCTGAACTTTCTGTTCTGTCCCATTGTTCTGTTTGAGTATTCTATCGAAATATCCATCTGTCTGAATTATCATAGCTTTATAATAAGTCTTTATAAAACTGATTCCTTTCGCTACTAATATATATTTCCTCCAAAGCAGTCTAATATTTAGCAGTGTAGCTGTATGGTGAGCCTCTGGGATAAATTAGTTGTAAATTACACAAGGGTAGTCAATATTGAAATTTTGAATAAAAGTGTTGGGGATAATCCAAATAAGTGGAAGCAAATTTTCCAAAGGCAAGGATTTTGATTTGAAAGCAATGGGTGAAAGCTTCCTTTTGTGATTTGACAATGATTAGATTACCAGACTGTCCCCTGAGACCACTTTTAGTAGCTGACATTATAACAAGATCAGTGCGTATAAAAGAGAAACCATGTAATCCTGCAATCCTAGTCTTGTCATATATCTGGCGAAAAACTTGATCTGAAAGAGTGCATGCACTCCCATGTACATTGCAGCACTGTTTACATTGCAGCCAAGACATGGAAGCAACCTGAAAGCTTGTCAACAGATGAATGGATAAAGAAAAATATGGAATATTACTCAGTCATAAAAAAGACTGAAATCATGCCATTTGCAGCAACATGGATGGACCTAGCAATTGTCACTCTGAGTGAAGTTAAGTCAGACAGAGAAGGGGAAGTATAGTATGACATACCTTATACGTGGAATTGAAAAGAAATGATGCAAATGAACTTATTAGGAAAACAGAGACTCACAGACTTAGAAAACAAGCTTATGGTCACCAGTGGGGAAGGGATAGTTAGGGAGTTTGGCATGGACATGTACACTGTATTATTTTTTTAAAATAGATAACCAACAAGGATCTACTATATAGCACAGGGAACTCTGCTCAATGTTATGTGGCAGCCTGGGCGGGAGGGGAGTTTGGGGGAGAATAGGTACATGCATATATATAGCTGAATCCCTTCATCGTTCCCCTGAAACTATCACAACAGTGTTAATCAGCTATGTTGTTGTTGTTCACTCAGTCGTGTCCGACTCTCTGTGACCCCATGGACTGCAACACACCAGGCTTCCTTATCCTTTACCACCTCCCAAAGTTTGCTCAAACTCACCTCCATTGAATTGGTGATGCCATCCAATCATCTCATTCTCTGTCATTCCCTTCTCCTCCTGCCTTCACTCTTTCCCAGCATCAGGGTCTGTTCCAATGAGTTGACTCCTTGCATCAGGTGGCCAAAGTGTTAAAGCTTCAGCTTCAGCATCAGTCCTTCCAATGAATATTGGGTTATACCCCAATACAAAATAGAAAGTTCAAAAAAAAAATAAATAAAAGCAATGGGTATCAAGTTTTCTTTTTTGATTTTGCAATGATTAGATCACCAAACTGTCCACTGACACAACTTTTAGTAGTTGACATTATAATAAGATCAATATATATAAAAGTGCTCTGAACTTTATGCCATCATTGGTGCCTCCAACTTATGCCTCCAACTTATCTATCAAACTATTTTTTTACTGACGTATGGTTGATTTACAATGTTGTACTAGTTTCAGGTTACAGCAAAGTGATTCAGTCATACCTACTCAATATATCTGTGTGATTTATGATTTTTCTCAGAAATCCTGTTTCTTTATAAGTCATTAAACCCTTGAAGGCTGCATGAGCACCACACAGCATGTGCCTCAGTCCATCTTGGCTACAGTGCCATTCACAGAGTCAAGTTATCTCAGTACCGTGGCTTCATGGTATTTGTGATTACAGTCGGCCTGCTGTGGGTTTTCTATATGCGGATTCAACCAACTACAGATTGAAAATATTTTTTAAACAGTCCAGAAATTTCTAGAAAGCAAACCTTGAAATAGAAATGAGAAAAACTACTTAGATAATATTTACAGTGTATGGAAGAATCTAGAGATGATCTAAAGTGTACGGGAGGATGTGCGTAGGTTAAGTCAAATGCTGTGCCATGTCATATAAGAGACTGGAATGTCTGCAGGGTTTGGTATCCTGGGGGCCCCGGAAATCAATCCCCCACAGATCCCGAGGGACAATCATATTTATGTTCATCCCTCTTGCCTTCCCTGGTCACGTCATGTTGTGTTTATCCCAGATGCTCAAAAGTGGATTAGTGACTCATGGTGATTCATTAAGGTGTAAAAATAATGTAAGGAGACTTCCAGTTTTAGCTCTAATTTGTAAAATGTCTGAAAACTGTCACTGTCATCCTTAAAATAAGAAAAAGATAGACAAAGAAATGAATGACTTTTTCTTGGATCCATCAGAGAGCTGAGGCCTTAGAGCAAACCACCATCCCCAAACCCGGTGAGTCAGGCACGTCCAGGGAGGCACAGTACCTGAGACCAGCTAACTTGGAACAGAATCTTGAGCCATAGACCAACAGGAGTATTTAAATGATAAATTTGACACATTGTTGGAGGTTGAGTGTGGAGGCACTGTGGAAAGGGAAGGAAAAGGAGTAACTTGACAGTGGAAATGCCTGGAAACACTACCTCCAACCAGATGATCAAAGTGAACAACCACAGTGATGAGTGACAAGTAATGTTAATAACACAAATTCTTGATAGAGTGTGATGATAATAGGATTTTACCTCGGCAGACTTTCTCCTCTAGACCCATAACCCTGGTAAAAGTATGAGAAACAACAACCCTCAATTGAGGGACATTTTTTTTTTTTTTTACAAAATACCTGATCAGCATTCCTTGAAGCTGTCAAAGTCACGAAAGATAAGCAAAGCTTGAGAAACCTGTTACCTACAAGAGGAGCTGAAGGAGACATGACAACAAAATGTAATGTGGCAAAACCTAAGGAAATCTGAATAAAGTATACACTTCAGCTAACAATTATGAATCAGCACTAGTTCATTAGTTGTGCCAAACAAACCATAGCAACATAAGATGCTGGCAATAAGGGAAACTGGGTGTGTAATAATATATGGGAACTCCCTGATCACAACTTTTCTGTAGATCTAAAACTACTCTTTTCACTTTCATGCATTGCAGAAGGAAATGGCAACCCACTCCAGTGTTCTTGCCTGGAGAATCCCAGGGATGGTGGAGCCTGGTGGGTTGCAGTCTATGGGGTGGCGCAAAGTCAGACACGACTGAAGTGACTTAGCAGCAGCAGTAGCATTCTTAGAAAAGGTTGTTAGAAATAGTAATGAAAAGGACTTTCCACAAAGAGGGATTTCCCTGACAGTCCAGTGGTTAAGACTCTGCACTTTCAATGTGGAGGGCACGGGTTTAATCCCTGGCTGAGAACTAGTTCCCACGTGTTGTGTGGCATGGCCAAAAAATAAAAATTAAAAAAAAAATTAAAACTTAGTAACGAGGAAAATAGAAATACTATAGGTCTCCAAGTAATGTCATAAAAATAAATGGAGGGTTTCCCTGGTAGCTCTGTGGCAAAGAATCCGCCTGCCAGTGCAGGAGATAACGGGTTTCATCCCCGGTCCAGAAAGACCCCACATGCTGCAGGGCGGCTAAGCCCGTGCACCACAACTATGGAGCCTGTGTTCTAGAGCCTGGGAGCTGCAACTGCTGAGCCCACGTGCTGTAACTACTGAAGCCTGCGAGTCATAGAGTCTGAGCTCTGCAACGAGAGAAGCCGCCCCCATGAGAAGCCCACACACCATGACTAGGAAGTAGCCTACTCGATGCAACTTGAGGAAAGCCTGCACAGCAACCAAGATCCAGCACAGCGAAAAGTAAATAAAATTATTAAAAAAAATAGTAACCAAGACTCTGTGAATTCAATTATTTTGGACAAGGCACTGAAGAAGGAAAAGGTGAAGAGGAAGCATGATGGTAACTCTCGGAAAGTAGGATTTTATCGAACTGTCACTCTAGTGAATTCCAGTCTCCTGTGCTCCATCTGAGTTCTGTCACAAAGCATGGTGTGAAGCCAGCAGAGCTCTTGTGTCGCTTGCAAACAAAGCTTTTCACTACATTAACTGAATGTTTAAAGAGCAAACATAAAAGGATATATTCCAGTCTGGTGGTGTGTAGATCTTATTTTTAAAGGGAAAATAAAAAAGGCTACCATTGCGGAGGCGTCATTCAAGACTGCATCTCTGATAGCAACAACAGGTACAAGTCACACTGCTCCTGAGACTCTTGTAAAAGCAGATGCAAAAGTAATGACAAATCTTACGCTCACAGGGAGAAAGCAGAACAAACTATGGCAAGATTCCTTCCTTAGAAGACCCTCCCTGTGGTTGTAGGTTCTCAGTGAGTAACACATGGAACCCCTGCTGTTCTCTCACTTGTGAGCCAACTGACATTTACCTTACTGTTGCACAAAGGCACCCGTCAGCCGAGTATAAATTGATTCTTGGCCAACGTGTGTTATGTAGGATGGAGGTACGTTCCACATTGCTTTCCTACTGATTACTGAAAACTCTCATGGAAGATTCAATTTTTATTCAATTAACCATTACTCCGTGAGCCCTGCCAGAGACTGCAGAGTGTGTTGGAGTCAGGGAGGGTCGATGGCCGCAGCCGGGTCAGACGCTGGTCCTTAACTAAGAGAGGTCACACCTAGATGTCAACCCATCTGTATGCCACTGTTGGATATTAGCTGCCGACAGCCTTCGGTGATCAATAACATTCCCTCTAACCTTGATTCAAGGTTGAGGGAAATTGCATAAATTATGCAGATTATAAAATAATGCAATTTGGGGTTATGTCTTTGCAGCAAACTGAATAAAGAAACGAGCGGTGACAATACTCTTTCCTGACATAGGCTAGTCGCAGATAGAAAGATGTTCACAGAAGCTTTTTTTTGTTTTGTTATATTGGCTGATTAGGTTTGCAAAGGTAATTTTTGCACATGGTGAAAATTGTTTTAACTTTTTGTTGTATATTGGCAAAGTTGTGGTACTTTCAGGTCCATAGCAGAGGGACTCAGCCATACATAAACAGGTACCCATTCTCCCCCAAGCTCCCCTCCCATCCAGGCTGCCACATAACATTGAGCAGATTTCCCTGTGCTCTACAGTAGGCCCTTGTTGGTTATCCATTTTAAACACGGCAGTGTGTGCACATCGATCCCCAATTCCCTAACTACCCTTCCCCCGATGGTAACCATAAATTAATTCTCTAATTCTGAGAGACTGTTTCTTTTTTGTAAATAAGTCCATTTGTATCATTTCTTTTAAGATTCTGCCTATAAGGGATATCATAAGATATTTGTCTTTCTCTGACTTACTTTACTTAAGTCTCTAGGTCCATCTGTGTTGCTGCAAGTGGCACAATTTCATTCTTTTTTTATGCTAAAGTAGTATTCCATTGTAAAAATGTACCACATTTTCCTTGTCCATTCCTCTGTTGATGGACATTTAGATTACTTCCATGTCTTGGTTGCCGTAAATAGTGCAACAATGAAACTGGGGTATAGTACATGGTGAAAATTTGAACTGTCCAAGAGGGTCTACAGAGAAAAATCTGCTGTCCTTTCCTTCTTGTCTCCCTTCTCTAGGGGCCAACACTATTGCCATTTTCTTCCTATAAGTTGTTGACATGAAGGAAGAGATAAAGACTTGATGCTTGTGACTTCTTATAATATATCAGGTGGAGTATGGTTTTTGATCACATTTTCCTCCTGAAGCCCCTCAGAAATAAAAATACAGGGGGCAAAAAGGCATGGACCCAAGGAACAGAGAAATTGGGAAAGAAAATAGCAGTAGCACAAGTTTTGAAAGCTGGAGAAGAAGTGGGTGGTAACTAATTTTTCAGGACAGAGAAATCTGAAACCACCATCCATGCGGAGCTCCAAAACCTCAGGAGGTATCAGGCCCTCTGCCAGTGGGAAGGCAGGGGATGCTGAAAATGGGAGAAGTAGTTAAATTTCTGTGTAAAATGCGGTTAAGTAAGAGTCCCTCCCAAAGCTCTACTGCCAGGTGACATCACCCAACATCCTGGAAGGAGATTAGGGGTTTCCTTCTTGGAGAGTTGAACCAAGTCCAGAGGGATTCTGGACTCAGAAAATCTAGGTACAACTGTAGATAGGGTATATACTGAAAGTAGGGGAAAGAATGTTATTCAGTCACTAAACCATGTCGGGCTTTTTGTGACCCCATGGAGTGCAGCCCGCCAGGCTTTCCTGTCCTTTACTATCTCCTGGCTGCTGCTGCTGCTGCTAAGTCACTTCAGTCATGTCCGACTCTGTGCAACCCCATAGACGGCAGCCCACCAGGCTCCCCCATCCCTGGGATTCTCCAGGCAAGAACACTTGAGTGGGTTGCCATTTCCTTCTCCAATGCATGAAAGTGAAACGTGAAAGTGAAGTCGCTCAGTCACGCCCGACTCTTATTGACCCCATGGATGCAGCCTTCCAGGCTCCTCTGTCCATGGGATTTTCCAGGCAAGAGTACTGGAGTGGGGTGCCATTGCCTTCTCCGACTATCTCTTGGAGTTTTCTCAAATTCCTGTCCATTGAGTTGGTGACACTATCAAACCATATCATTCTCTGCCACTCCCTTCTCTTTTTGCCTTCAATTCGTCCCAGCTTCAGGGTCTTTTCCAATGAGTCAGCCCTCTGCATCAGGTGGCAGAGTATTGAGGGAAAGAATAGAAACATATATATTGAATGATTAGATCATTTTCCTTGGCTTGTGGAAGGCTGCCAGTCAGACTACGTTTTCAGGAAGGTGATGGCAAAATCATTTCTCAGGAACATGGATTAGCCAAGAGAAAAGATGTTCTGATGTCAATAGCTGGGATTCTCTCAATCAAACAAACTTCTGAGTCAAAAGCTCTCCTCAGCACACAGATTCCTATTAGCTTAGTCGTGTCTCAGCAGTGACGACCACGAAGAAGCAAAGAAAACCTCTTTCATGAGTGACGTGACGGGGCAGGAAAGGAGACTTTGAAAGGAAACAGGAGAAGAGAACTTTAAAAATCCTTTTATACGGAGTGAAGTAAGTCAGAAAGACCAAGATAAATATCATATCCTAACACATATATATGGAATCTAGAGAGATAGTATTGAATAATTTATTTGCAAGTCAGCAGTGGAGAAAAGACATAGAGAACAGACTTATGGACATGGGGAGAGGGGAGGAGAGGGTAAGATGTATCTAGAGAGTGACATAGAAACTTATATTCCCATATGTAAAATAGATAGCTAATGGGAATTTGCTCTATGTCTCAGGAAACTCAAACAGGGGCTCTGTATCAACCTAGAGGGGTGGGATGGGGCAGGAGATGGGAGGAAGGTTCAAGATGGAGGGGATATATGTATATATACACCTATGACTGATTCATGTTGAGGTTTGTCAGAAAACAGTAAAATTCTGTAAAGCGATTATCCTTCGATTAAAAAATAAATTTAAGAATCCTTTTATTTATGTCCATAAAGACAAGAGAAAATATTGTACAGTAAGACAGAAATAGGATGCTATAAGAAAAAAGGAATATTAGATGAGAAAAAGTTTGTGGGGAGTTAAAAATTTGATAGAAGATGAGAAACTCCACATAGATTTTGGAAGATGATTTTGGGAGATTCCCTCACAAATGGTGTGAAAAAAACAAAAGAAACAAGAAATATAGGGGCGGTCTATGTTTGATGCAGGATGCTTGGGGCTGGTGCACGGGGATGATCCAGAGAGACGTTGTGGGATGGGAGGTCGGAGGGGGATTCAGGATTGGGAGCTCGTGTACACCTGTGGTGGATTCATGTTGATGTATGGCAAAGCCAGTAGAGTATTGTAAAGTAAAATAAAGTAAATTTAAAAAAAAGAAATATAGGGGATCCATTTGATTAAGAATATTAATAGCAGAGGGACTTCTCTGGTGGTCAGTTTGATTAAGAATAGCCACCAGGGAAGTCTACGAATATTAATAGCAGAAGGATTTCTCTGGTGGTCCAGTGGTTGTGAATCTGCCTGCCGNTTTAAAAAAAAGAAATATAGGGGATCCATTTGATTAAGAATATTAATAGCAGAGGGACTTCTCTGGTGGTCAGTTTGATTAAGAATAGCCACCAGGGAAGTCTACGAATATTAATAGCAGAAGGATTTCTCTGGTGGTCCAGTGGTTGTGAATCTGCCTGCCGTGCAGGGGACACAGGTTCGATGCCTGGTCTGGGAAGATTTCATGTGCCTGGGGTGACTAAGTCTGTGCGAGGCAACTGCTGAGTCCACGTGCTGCAAGGAGTCCACGTGCCATCCATACTGAGGACCGTGTGCCTGAGAGCCGGTGCCCCACAACAAGAGCAGCCACCACAATGAGAAGCTCACATGTTGCAATGAAGGGTAGCCCCCCTGCTCTAGAGAAACTAGAGAAAGCCTGCATGCAGCACTGAAGACCCAGCACAGCCAAAAATTAATTAATTTTAAAAGGGATAGCAAAGCACAGAGGAAACGCGTGGAAAAATTTGGGGAAGAATATTTCAATAGGATTTCCACATCTGAAGTGTATGAGTTTCCAGATTGCAAAGGCAAACTCAGTAACTATCTCAATGGATCTTTAAAAAAATAAAAGATCTCTCATCATATTAATTTTTAACATACACAGGAAAGAGAGAGAGGTTGCTATAAGGTGGGACAGAGGGAAGGAGGAAGCAAGAAAGGAGAGAGATACCAAATGGTGTCACTGATGTAAAATATACTTTCTGTTTCAATGGTGGGGGGAAACTGTGGTAATTTTAAAATTTTTAGTAAACATTATTGGTCTGAACGTTGACCAAACTGATTCACTAGAAGGTCTGTGCTGGATGGCATTTCGTTGGTAGAATCACTGCATCCTATTGGCCAGCATCCTTTCTGAAGGTCCACGTGTCTGTTCTGGTTGGCTGCTGGCTTCTGTTTTCCTGCACGTTGATTCTTTCCATGGGCGATGTAAACTTAGTTCTAGCAGAGAAGCTCCTGCCAATAGCTCAGAGTTTATCAGCAGCATCTGACACTTCGTACAGTCAGAACCACCACCCCTACCACTTCCATCAGGCGCCAAGTTTATCGTGGTGATATGGAAAACAGAAATAGCAGTGGCTCTTTTCCTGCTTTTGAACTTTACAATTACTCCTCTCCTTTTCTTTTCCTCCTCACTTGGTAGTTTTATTAAGTCTCTGGGGAAAGGAAAAGCCAATCTCCTTTGAAAATCAGATCGAGGAATCCTGTCCTAATGCACTAACAGCCCTCACCTTCCTTTCTGAATGATTTCAGACCCTCTAATACCCTACAAAGGGCTGAGACGGAGACAGTGGAGAATCATACATCTGGTTAATCCCCTGGGAGACTTGGCTGTCAGAGGCCCCCATGTGAAACAATTCTACATAAGAAAACAGTTGAGCTTCTGCTTGGTGATGCTCTNGAACATTATTTCTGACAATCCTGCATGGGAAATGTCTTGACTGAGATTCTTGGACTTAATAAAAGATTTATGGTGGAAATTCTGCAAGTAATATCTTGTTAAAATAACTTCTGTGCTAACCTCAAGTGACAAATGATTGCTCAAACTTGTTTCTGCGGCTCCTGGGCCTTCTCTTTAATCTTTTATTAGCTCTGTTCTCCAAACTTGAAATACAAGGGCCGACAATTGTTTTGGTCCATTATCTTTGATTCGAGTGTCTCTTTGCTATATTTGGAGATGTGTTTTCTTTTTCTGAATTACAAATGAAGTAAATGTCACCATTTGATGGTAATGGACGGCATTTAAATACGCTCTGAATGTCATCTTGCTTAAAAGTCAAGACCCCTGTAAGCAATGTTAAGTGATAGGCAGAGGGTGTTTTCTGGGATAGAGTAGACGGTGGAATGAGTTCATCGTTCTGGGTGAAAACCAGAAGCAGTGGCTGCCCTTGGCTTTCCAGGAAATCTGTTGTACTAAGAGCTTTATTGTTGTAAAATTTACAGTAAAGTTAAAATAAACCACAGCACAAGTTCTGGATATTTCAGAGAGGAAGAGAAGCCAGAATCAGTCTGTTGAGTGTGGGAAGGTGTTCCTAATTGTCTATATTGTGGACTGCATTGTTTGCCCAGAAATTCACATGTTGGAGTTCTAACCCTCAATATTATTACATTTGGAGATGGGCCTTTAAGGAAGTCATTTACATTAAATGAGGTCAAGAGGGTGGGCTTTCACCCAGTATGATTCGTGACCTTGTGAGAAGACGATGAGACAAAGGACTGTGTGCACATAGAGCAAAGGCTGCATAGAAACACATGAGGAGGTGACCATCTGTGAGCCCGGGAGAGTCCTCACTGAAAACCAGTCTGCTGGCACCTTACTTTGCCTTTCCAGCTCCCAGAACCGTGGGAAAATGTGCTTATGGTGCTTGAGCCACCCAGGTTGTGACACTTTGTTATGGCAGCCTTAACAGATGAACACATCCACCCATCAGCAAGCCTGGTCTCCCTTGCAGCTCAGGCTTGGCTATGTGGCCCATCCTAGCCACTGAGGGATAAAGAGAAGTCTCCTGGGAGCTTCTGGAGGAGACTTCCTCTTTAAGAGAGAGAGACAGAGAGACAGGTGAGGAGAACCCTTCACCCATCTCTTCTTGCTCTTGAATGTTGTTGTATGAGGATGCCTGGAGCTGCTGCTGCACCTTCCGTCCCTCCGGGGCAGGCAAACAGAATTTTCAGGGCATGGCCCCAGAGCCCTGATGCCATGGAGCCATGGGCCAACCCGGGAAACTGCTTATCCCTAACACTCTCTGAGAGCTGAGAAAAATAAATCCCGTATCTAAACCACTTTACTTGAATACACAAACTTGGGGTGAAATATGCTAAATGACACTGTGATGAAAAACAGTAGGGCTTCCCTGGGGCTCCAGTGGTTAAGAATTCATGCTTCCACTGCAGGGGACACCAGTTTGATCCCTGACTGGGGAAGTTCCCCTTGCTTCTTGGCATGGCCAAAAAGCAAACCAAAACAAAAAAGAGAAAACAAAACAACAACAAAGGAAGTCTATCGAAAAGTCTCATTGCTAATGGCACCATATGAGAGGTGTTGTCTCATTCTGGAGAATTGTGATAACCTAGGCCATTAGAAAGCTGAATCTTCAGCCTAGAGTTTCCCAGTGTTGGCATGACCTACCGACTGTGAACAATTATAATGGCTGTGTGTGTTTCCAGCATAATTGGCATGGATTGACACTCTGCAGTTCTCTGGACTTTTTCCCAAACATCCTCCCTAAATATCACTAGAATTTGTTGTTGTGCAGTCACTAAGTGGCATCCGACTCTTTGGACCCCATGGACTGCAGCATNTTCAAGGACTGGAATGCCATCTGTGCCTCCAAAAACTCACAAGTACGCACGAGCACTTCTGTCTCTCATTGCAGGGAAATCACAGATCTAAGGAAACCAAGGAAGTGCTCTAAGTCAGAGCTTCTCAAACATGAATGGGCACTGGGAATCTTGTTTGAATGTGGATCCCAACTCAGGAAGTCTGGGGTGGGACTCGAGACCAGTATTTCTACAAGTTCCTGAGTGACCTCAGTGCTTCTGATCCATATTATCTAGATTCTTGCCACTCAAAGGCAGCCTGGGACCAGCAGGGTCAGCACTGCTAGGACTTTGTTAAAAATGCAGCATCTCAGGCCCTGTCCCAGAGACCTTGTCCATCAATGGGTGGCTGATGGCCATCTCACTTCTTTCCCCTGCTGGCACCTGCAGGATGATATGATATAAATGGTTGCAGCTGTGCTGGGCAGGACTCTTAGTTAACCTAGAGGCTGGTCAGATAGGAAAATCACTAATTTCCCCAAGGAGCCTGGGCAGTTCCGCCGGCAGCTGGTCCTCCTCTGTGAGCCACTGGGAGCTGCAAGCAGGACTACGCGAGATGTTTACAGAAGGTAATGTGATGTGGCTGAATTAATGGCGATGCAGGAGCCGTCACAGAGGTGATTTTTGACTCTTTTAATTGCACCATTTCTCAACCGTAATGCTGCCTTGCTGCCATTTCTGAATTACACCTCCACACACATCCAGAGACACGCGCGTCGCCGATTAATTCTCCCGTTCGCACTGATAAACTACCCAACACATAATTTATACTCATTTATTTTTGCCCTAATCTAGTCAAACTCTTTTCTTTCTACTCCGTCAGCCAGAGTGCTTTCAGAAAACTAGTCTTTAGACAGTATCCCTATATTCACTATCCATGGACATCAGGGCTGACAAAGTCTAGGCTCGTTTTTAACTTCATTCTTTTTAAAAAAATTTTTTTCTGCTCCAGGTTTTAGTTGCCACGTGTGGAATCTTCAGTTGTGGTGCACGGGGTCTAGTTCTCCCGGCTACGGATCAGACCTGGTCCCCTTGCCTTAGGAGCACAAAGTTTTAACCATGGGAACATGGGAAGTCCCTCAACTTCATTCTGAAGAAGCACTTTAACCATCCGGATGGCTCCATACTTTACATACTGAGAGCTGTGTTTTGTTCCATCACAAACAAAATGTGTTCCCATCAGACTCTCTGCTTCCACTCGGATACCCCACTCCCACCACCTCAATGCTTTTTCTCTAGTCAGCATATATCCCTGTCCTCTTGGCCCCCTAATCTCATTTCTCAGACACCTCTCTTGTCTCCTGTTTACAGATGCTGAGACCTCGGCTGTGGAATCTGACCCAGAGGCAGTTCTGTTCTGCGCCACCTTCCTCCAGCACCTGGGAGAAAGATCACAGCTTTGACTTTGCCTCTGTGGTCCTACCCACTGCGGCTCCTGCCACCTCTAATTTCAGGGACTTGGAGTCTGAAATTTCAGGCACTGTCCCCGGGGAGACACGTCCTGCCCCAGATAACATCTGGGATTGTGTCTGCCTTTAACTTCAGGTCTGAGGGCTCCTGGAGTCTTCCAGGCTCCTCAGCCCTCTTGACATTCACCCTCTTGCATTTAGATGATGGCCTGGAGACTTCTCAGCCTTCTCCTCCCCTTCAGGAGGCCGAGGTTTGTGCTGCCGACAAGCCCTGTCCTACTCTGGCTCAGGGCCTTCCATTAGCATCGAGACATGAGCTGCCTTCTCCAGCTAAGCCCCCTGCAGGGGCTTCACCCCCAGGACCCTCCCCAAATGGAGCCAGAGGATATGGGCCATGCAAAGAGTCCCGTTTATGGTGATCCAGTGGCCTGTTATGAGACTGAGTGTGTGGATATGGGGAGAGAGAGAGACAGAAATGCGAACAGTACCCAGGTCCTCCGTTTCCAAACAGTCTTGGTCCAATGACCTTGGGTATGCTGTTTGATCATTTGGGGCTTGGTGGCCTCATCTGTGATGAGGGGATACTGATTCTTTTCCTGGTAATGGGAATCTGGAACAGATCAAACTTGTGGTTGCATCCTATCCTTAGATCCAGGACTCAGTGACTGACCTGTTACAGGGGAGGTGAGGGGGTCTGATTTACCTGGAGGAAAGTGGAATCCTCACGAGAACCAGTAAAAAAGCTTGGGTCTTCCCTCCCCAGCCCACATGCTCATTCTGTTTCCTCTCCTCTCCAATAGCCCCTGTCCTGGAGCAGCTGGTGTGGCCCAAGCACCTGCCTGAGTGATGCTCCCGGCTGGGCAGTGCCCAGCCCCACCATGCCACCCAGGAGGGAACAAGTCCTCTTACCGAGAAGGCTTTCTTCAGAGCCTATGTGAGAGAAAGCTGCCCAGCAGACACACAGGGCAGAGACTGACCTGGGTTGGGGGGCTCTCTGTATCCCCTGACCCCCTTTTTCAGGCCCTCTGCCCCCTCTTATGCCTATGGGTACCCCTGGATCCACAGGTGACTGTCCCCATAATGAACTGTGACAGCTCATCACATTACGGGCTTGCTTCTCTGGCAGGGAGGTTAAGGGCTGGTGAGGCTTATTAGCATCTGCCTGGAGTAAACTGGGAAGCCCTGCTCTTCCCATTCTCAAGCTGGCCTCTCCTTTCCAGGCCACTCGCTAGTCCTTCTCTACCGTGCGTCTCCCTCACGGGTGTGTCGTGAGCAGTTGTGAAGAGGGTCATGGCCATTTGTTGTTTGATAGTGGTGATGGGAGGAAAGCAGGCACGTGATTTGCTTTTGAAAATGCATAATGAATTGAAACAATCGTTTCCGCTTGCTAGAATCCCAAGATGCTTTCTTGAGTAGGGGTGGATGGTGGGCAGGGGGCCTGGAGAGCCAGCCCACTCCAGGGATGTATGGGGAATGTCATCTTGGTGTCTAAGGCCAGTGAAGGAAGATTGAGACCAGAATTGCTGACTGTCCTTTCATCTGACTGTTGGCTGGGATGATGATGGATTCGTAAGGAACCCAGCATTGTCTTGCTAAAATGCAGACTTTGATTCAGTGGTGTGTGGTATCTTCCACACCAGTATCTAGGTGTATAAAAATATTCAGATACTGGTATGAAAAATGGGAAATTCAGTGAATCCTCTAGAAGAAAAGTATCAAGTGCCATCTTTAGGTAGAAGTCTGAAGGATAGATGTTTTCTTTCATGGTTTGTTTCCCCAAGGCCACGAAGAAGTTTTTTGCTTTTTAGTTACTAAGTTGTGTTCAACTCTTTGTGATCCCATGGACTGTAGCCCACCAGGCTCCTCTGTCTGTGGGATTCCCCAGCCAACAATACTGGAGTGGGTTGCCATTTCCTTCTTCAGAGAATCTTCCCAACCCAAGGATCAAACACGCATCTCCTGCATTGGCAGGGGGTTTCTTTATCACTGAGGCACTGAGAGAAGACCAAGAGGCTTTTACAAGGTCTTTTTTCATAGACTCCTGGATGTTAATACTCAAGAAGAAAGGCCATGCTGTACCCCAGTGACCATGGAGGGGTTGGATGTGCCTACAGGGACTTACTCGTGTTATTTTGAAATGATTCGCCTACCTGTAAGACCTACTTACACATCATGCTTCTCCAGAGTTTAACTGAAGTCAGAGAAGGATCAAAATTTAAAGCTGGAGGGGAGTGTACAAAATCTCTAGTTCAATCTCCTCTTTTAGAGAGGATGAAACTTAAGGTCAAAATGCTTAAATAACTGGCTTAGCCCCTAACACGGGGTCTGACCCGTCAATAATTGTCGACCCGATTGATGAAATGTCCCGTGTCGTATCTTATCAAGTCCTTCAGAACAGGGGCCTTCTGCTGCTACTTTCCAGCTTTCTACACTGGGAGTTGCAGCCTCTTATCAGCAGGACCAGGACATAACATGACCACAGTGAGACAGATGACACTAGACTTTTTTTTTTCTCCCAGAAAAGCCCAAACCCTAGAGTTTTAGGTGAAATCAAATTTTTGAGTATTGACAGCTAATTCAAACTTAAAGCAGAGAACCATGAAACCCAAGAAGACAAGTTGCTAAGGCAGATACGCTTGCTGGTTTCCAGCTTCTAATCTTCATGAGTGCCAGGGACTGACAATTGATACCAGTTCATGTCTATTTGGATGTCACTATGCAGAGTCAAGGCTCAGGAAACACTTTCCCTGTTAGCTTAGTCAGAAAGAATTTCTTGCTTGAGCAAAGCAGGAAAGTTTGCTGACAACCAAGATGTGGGCGATGGATCAGGCTACAGAAGACTCTTCAGAATAAGAAAAGGTGCTTGAGAGATTTAACTCATCTGGGAATGTGCTTGGAAATTGACTTCAGAGTGGGTATCTTTGTTACTACAAGGTGGGTGGTGGGATTTTCTTGAGCTCAACTGCTCCCTTAATGAGAAATCCATAAATAGGTCCTCATATCTACCTACATGGGCTTTCCATGGGGTGCAGTGGTAAAGAATCTGCCTGCCAATGCAGGAGACATGGGTTTGACCCCTGGGTTGGAAAGATCCTCCGGAGGAGGAAATGGCAGCCCACTCCAATATATTTGCCTGGAAAAATCTCATGGACAGAGGAGCCCGGCAGGCTACAGTCCATGGGGTTATAAAGAGTCAACGTGACTTTTTGTAAACAATAACAACAACCTACATACACAAAACATTAGGAAACCAAGCATGTCATGACCATAGGACAGGCGGATCAGGAACAAACTATCATTCACTGTATGTCCAGTAGAGATATTTTGTAAATGTTTTATCAACATACATACAGGAAATGTGCATACAGTCTGCATAAAGGAAAGTGCACATAAAAACAGCAGACAAAAATGTTCACAAACTGAGCATACTTGTTTAACAGCACATAAATCAAGAAAGAACATGACCAGGAGCCCCTCAAGCCCCCTTTTCCAGTTACTGACACCTGCCCCACCCCAATCGCACCAGAGCAACTTCTGTCCTGACTGCCAACAGCATAGATTACCTTCCTTCGTACATGTATTGTGTCTGGCTTCCTTTGCTCAACATTGCTGGTAAGATGAACTAATCCATACTGTGAGTACTTGTGCTAGTGTATCACGGCTACATAGTATTCCGTTGTGTGTATATAATCCTACTTATCCATCCTGCTATTGATACCCATTTAGGTATTTTCCATTTGGGGGTTATTACACATGGTGCTGCTATGAGATTTTCAGTAGATTTCTTTTGATGAACGTTTGTACACCTTTCTTTGGGAATGGAATGGATGGGTCATGGGCTGGGCCTCAGTGAAGCTCTTGTAGCTGCTGCCAGTTGGCCAAAGCAATTGCATGAATTTATATTCCCACCAGGAGCATATGAATGTTCTGACTGCTCCACATCCTTTCCAATACTTGGATGTCAAAAGACAGAAGTTTAGTTTTGTTTTTCATCTAGTGGGGGTGTAATGTATCACATCACTGTTTTAATTTGCATTTTCCTGATGACTAATCAAGTTGGGCACTTTTTTTGTATATTTAATGGCCATTAGAATATCTTTTTCTATGAAGAGTCTATTCAAATACTTTTGCTTATAAAAAGGTTATCTTTTCACTCTGTTAATGGTGTCTTTTGATAAATAGAAGTTGTTAACTTTAACATTCACCAATTTATCTTTCTTCTTTATTGTGGACTCTTTCATGTCCTGTTTAAGAAATCTTTGTCTATTCAAGGTCACAAAGATGTTTTCCTTGAAAAGCTTTATTAATTTTTAGCTTTCACATTTCAAATAGAGACTGATGTAAGCTTCTTTCCATCTCCTGGAGATAATTTTTCTCAGGACCAGTGAATCTATAGTGTGACTGAGGGGCAATGCCCTGTAATGAGAGGAGCAGGGATCTGCAGAGTCTTCCAATTACCAGCTCTTTGACTTTAGACAGTTGCTAAACCCCTCTGTGCCTCATTTCTTTCAGGGGTAATAGTCTTGTCTTTCTGATGTCTTTCTTGTGAGGACTAATTTTGACAATCTACACTCAAGGCTGAGAACAGCACCTGACAGAAAATAATCATTCACTTAAGGTTGTTGTTGTTTAGCCTCTCTGTCATGTCTGACTCTTTGGGATCCCATGGACTGTAGCCCACCAGGCTCCTCTGTCCTTGGGATTTCCCATTCAAGAATACAGGAGTGGGTTGCTATTCCCTCCTCCAGGGGATCTTCCCAACCCAGGGATCAAACCGAGTCTCTTGTGTTTCCTGTATAGGCAGGCAGATCTTTACCACTGAGCCACCTGGGAAGCCCGTTAGTTAGTATTATTATTATTGGGCTTAATTTAACAAGTTAAGTGGGGTTGGGAGGAGGAGATGTAGGGGATGGGGAAGAGGAGGGGAATCAGTGTTGCAAATGTTGGAGAGGGCGGAGGACAAGGAATAGAAAGGCACGCATCCCTATGCATCTCTTCAGAGATCCTAGACTGTCAGTGTAAGAGCCAGAAGGTTCCAAGAAGTCCGCTGTGGGAATGAGGGGTATGAACGCCCAGATGGCCAGGAAGCATCCTACTCACATTAATCCCCTCCCCCGGGACTGGCCCAGGGAGCAGGCCACAATCCCACTAATTATTTTAAGCAGGAAATAGATGATGATCTATTAAGCCAGTGACTATAAAGAACAGCNGAGAACCAGTAAAAAAGCTTGGGTCTTCCCTCCCCAGCCCACATGCTCATTCTGTTTCCTCTCCTCTCCAATAGCCCCTGTCCTGGAGCAGCTGGTGTGGCCCAAGCACCTGCCTGAGTGATGCTCCCGGCTGGGCAGTGCCCAGCCCCACCATGCCACCCAGGAGGGAACAAGTCCTCTTACCGAGAAGGCTTTCTTCAGAGCCTATGTGAGAGAAAGCTGCCCAGCAGACACACAGGGCAGAGACTGACCTGGGTTGGGGGGCTCTCTGTATCCCCTGACCCCCTTTTTCAGGCCCTCTGCCCCCTCTTATGCCTATGGGTACCCCTGGATCCACAGGTGACTGTCCCCATAATGAACTGTGACAGCTCATCACATTACGGGCTTGCTTCTCTGGCAGGGAGGTTAAGGGCTGGTGAGGCTCATTAGCATCTGCCTGGAGTAAACTGGGAAGCCCTGCTCTTCCCATTCTCAAGCTGGCCTCTCCTTTCCAGGCCACTCACTAGTCCTTCTCTACCGTGCGTCTCCCTCACGGGTGTGTCGTGAGCAGTTGTGAAGAGGGTCATGGCCATTTGTTGTTTGATAGTGGTGATGGGAGGAAAGCAGGCACGTGATTTGCTTTTGAAAATGCATAATGAATTGAAACAATCGTTTCCGCTTGCTAGAATCCCAAGATGCTTTCTTGAGTAGGGGTGGATGGTGGGCAGGGGGTCTGGAGAGCCAGCCCACTCCAGGGATGTATGGGGAATGTCATCTTGGTGTCTAAGGCCAGTGAAGGAAGATTGAGACCAGAACTGCTGACTGTCCTTTCATCTGACTGTTGGCTGGGATGATGATGGATTCGTAAGGAACCCAGCATTGTCTTGCTAAAATGCAGACTTTGATTCAGTGGTGTGTGGTATCTTCCACACCAGTATCTAGGTGTATAAAAATATTCAGATACTGGTATGAAAAATGGGAAATTCAGTGAATCCTCTAGAAGAAAAGTATCAAGTGCCATCTTTAGGTAGAAGTCTGAAGGATAGATGTTTTCTTTCATGGTTTGTTTCCCCAAGGCCACAAAGAAGTTTTTTGCTTTTTAGTTACTAAGTTGTGTTCAACTCTTTGTGATCCCATGGACTGTAGCCCACCAGGCTCCTCTGTCTGTGGGATTCCCCAGCCAACAATACTGGAGTGGGTTGCCATTTCCTTCTTCAGAGAATCTTCCCAACCCAAGGATCAAACACGCATCTCCTGCATTGGCAGGGGGTTTCTTTATCACTGAGGCACTGAGAGAAGACCAAGAGGCTTTTACAAGGTCTTTTTTCATAGACTCCTGGATGTTAATACTCAAGAAGAAAGGCCATGCTGTACCCCAGTGACCATGGAGGGGTTGGATGTGCCTACAGGGACTTACTCGTGTTATTTTGAAATGATTCGCCTACCTGTAAGACCTACTTACACATCATGCTTCTCCAGAGTTTAACTGAAGTCAGAGAAGGATCAAAATTTAAAGCTGGAGGGGAGTGTACAAAATCTCTAGTTCAATCTCCTCTTTTAGAGAGGATGAAACTTAAGGTCAAAATGCTTAAATAACTGGCTTAGCCCCTAACACGGGGTCTGACCCGTCAATAATTGTCGACCCGATTGATGAAATGTCCCGTGTCGTATCTTATCAAGTCCTTCAGAACAGGGGCCTTCTGCTGCTACTTTCCAGCTTTCTACACTGGGAGTTGCAGCCTCTTATCAGCAGGACCAGGACATAACATGACCACAGTGAGACAGATGACACTAGACTTTTTTTTTTCTCCCAGAAAAGCCCAAACCCTAGAGTTTTAGGTGAAATCAAATTTTTGAGTATTGACAGCTAATTCAAACTTAAAGCAGAGAACCATGAAACCCAAGAAGACAAGTTGCTAAGGCAGATACGCTTGCTTCCAGCTTCCAGCTTCTAATCTTCATGAGTGCCAGGGACTGACAATTGATACCAGTTCATGTCTATTTGGATGTCACTATGCAGAGTCAAGGCTCAGGAAACACTTTCCCTGTTAGCTTAGTCAGAAAGAATTTCTTGCTTGAGCAAAGCAGGAAAGTTTGCTGACAACCAAGATGTGGGCGATGGATCAGGCTACAGAAGACTCTTCAGAATAAGAAAAGGTGCTTGAGAGATTTAACTCATCTGGGAATGTGCTTGGAAATTGACTTCAGAGTGGGTATCTTTGTTACTACAAGGTGGGTGGTGGGATTTTCTTGAGCTCAACTGCTCCCTTAATGAGAAATCCATAAATAGGTCCTCATATCTACCTACATGGGCTTTCCATGGGGTGCAGTGGTAAAGAATCTGCCTGCCAATGCAGGAGACATGGGTTTGACCCCTGGGTTGGAAAGATCCTCCGGAGGAGGAAATGGCAGCCCACTCCAATATATTTGCCTGGAAAAATCTCATGGACAGAGGAGCCCGGCAGGCTACAGTCCATGGGGTTATAAAGAGTCAACGTGACTTTTTGTAAACAATAACAACAACCTACATACACAAAACATTAGGAAACCAAGCATGTCATGACCATAGGACAGGCGGATCAGGAACAAACTATCATTCACTGTATGTCCAGTAGAGATATTTTGTAAATGTTTTATCAACATACATACAGGAAATGTGCATACAGTCTGCATAAAGGAAAGTGCACATAAAAACAGCAGACAAAAATGTTCACAAACTGAGCATACTTGTTTAACAGCACATAAATCAAGAAAGAACATGACCAGGAGCCCCTCAAGCCCCCTTTTCCAGTTACTGACACCTGCCCCACCCCAATCGCACCAGAGCAACTTCTGTCCTGACTGCCAACAGCATAGATTACCTTCCTTCGTACATGTATTGTGTCTGGCTTCCTTTGCTCAACATTGCTGGTAAGATGAACTAATCCATACTGTGAGTACTTGTGCTAGTGTATCACGGCTACATAGTATTCCGTTGTGTGTATATAATCCTACTTATCCATCCTGCTATTGATACCCATTTAGGTATTTTCCATTTGGGGGTTATTACACATGGTGCTGCTATGAGATTTTCAGTAGATTTCTTTTGATGAACGTTTGTACACCTTTCTTTGGGAATGGAATGGATGGGTCATGGGCTGGGCCTCAGTGAAGCTCTTGTAGCTGCTGCCAGTTGGCCAAAGCAATTGCATGAATTTATATTCCCACCAGGAGCATATGAATGTTCTGACTGCTCCACATCCTTTCCAATACTTGGATGTCAAAAGACAGAAGTTTAGTTTTGTTTTTCATCTAGTGGGGGTGTAATGTATCACATCACTGTTTTAATTTGCATTTTCCTGATGACTAATCAAGTTGGGCACTTTTTTTGTATATTTAATGGCCATTAGAATATCTTTTTCTATGAAGAGTCTATTCAAATACTTTTGCTTATAAAAAGGTTATCTTTTCACTCTGTTAATGGTGTCTTTTGATAAATAGAAGTTGTTAACTTTAACATTCACCAATTTATCTTTCTTCTTTATTGTGGACTCTTTCATGTCCTGTTTAAGAAATCTTTGTCTATTCAAGGTCACAAAGATGTTTTCCTTGAAAAGCTTTATTAATTTTTAGCTTTCACATTTCAAATAGAGACTGATGTAAGCTTCTTTCCATCTCCTGGAGATAATTTTTCTCAGGACCAGTGAATCTATAGTGTGACTGAGGGGCAATGCCCTGTAATGAGAGGAGCAGGGATCTGCAGAGTCTTCCAATTACCAGCTCTTTGACTTTAGACAGTTGCTAAACCCCTCTGTGCCTCATTTCTTTCAGGGGTAATAGTCTTGTCTTTCTGATGTCTTTCTTGTGAGGACTAATTTTGACAATCTACACTCAAGGCTGAGAACAGCACCTGACAGAAAATAATCATTCACTTAAGGTTGTTGTTGTTTAGCCTCTCTGTCATGTCTGACTCTTTGGGATCCCATGGACTGTAGCCCACCAGGCTCCTCTGTCCTTGGGATTTCCCATTCAAGAATACAGGAGTGGGTTGCTATTCCCTCCTCCAGGGGATCTTCCCAACCCAGGGATCAAACCGAGTCTCTTGTGTTTCCTGTATAGGCAGGCAGATCTTTACCACTGAGCCACCTGGGAAGCCCGTTAGTTAGTATTATTATTATTGGGCTTAATTTAACAAGTTAAGTGGGGTTGGGAGGAGGAGATGTAGGGGATGGGGAAGAGGAGGGGAATCAGTGTTGCAAATGTTGGAGAGGGCGGAGGACAAGGAATAGAAAGGCACGCATCCCTATGCATCTCTTCAGAGATCCTAGACTGTCAGTGTAAGAGCCAGAAGGTTCCAAGAAGTCCGCTGTGGGAATGAGGGGTATGAACGCCCAGATGGCCAGGAAGCATCCTACTCACATTAATCCCCTCCCCCGGGACTGGCCCAGGGAGCAGGCCACAATCCCACTAATTATTTTAAGCAGGAAATAGATGATGATCTATTAAGCCAGTGACTATAAAGAACAGCTGTGGTTTGGGGCAGAGTCAGCCCTGCTGACGATCCAGAAACTCAGGTCCCAGGACCCAGCTTCCAGGAGGTGGAAGCTCATTGGGGGCTGAGACATTTTGTCCAGGGATGGTCCTGGGAGTTGGGGTGAGGGGGTACAGGCTCTCCACCCTGAGCCCAGGAAGCAGAAACTTGAGGACCAGGTCATTTAGTGAGTCAAAGAATTCCCCAAGAGGATTTTTAGAGTTATGTATGTCTCTTTTCTGCAAATAACCTCTGGCACATTTAGAGTATTACCATACCCTTTAGTCCATAACAGAGGTTGGCAAGCTTCACCTATAAAAATTCAAATTGGGGCTTGCCTGGCAGTCCAGTGGTTAAGATTCTATACTCTCAATGCAAGGGACATGGGTTTGATCCCTGGTCAGGGAGCTAGGATCCCTCATGCTGCACTGCATGGCCAAATAAAATAAAATCATTAATAATAATAATAAGGGACATCCCTGGTGCTCTAGGGTGTCTAAAACTCCACACTCCCAATGCAGGCGGCCCAGGTTCGATCCCTGGTCAGAGAACTAGATCCCACGTGCTGCAACTAAGACCTGGCACAGCCAAATACATATAAAATTTTAAAAAATCCAGAGAGCAAATATTTTGTGAGTCCTGTGGCTTCTTCTCTATTCTGCCACTCCTTCTGAAAGTAGCCATAGGCAATACATAAGCAAATGAGCATGCTGCGTTCCGATATAACTTCACTTATGGACACTGAAATTTGAATTTCATATAGTATCCAGGTCACAAAAAAAATTTTTTTTCATTTTTCTCCAACCATTAAAAAAATGTGAAAATCATTTTTCATTCAGGGTCATACACACATAGGCAATAGGCCAGATGGGCCCTGAGGGAGGGAGTCTAAAGTCCAGGTCAGCAGTTTTCAAAGCACAGTGTCTGGACAAGCATGGTAACCTGTCAGAGGTGAGATTTTGGGGGGTTCAACCCGGACCTACTGTATCAGAAACTGGGGGTACAGGTGGTTCTGATTAATGATCAAGTTTGAGAATCTTTGTTCTAGAATTCAGGTTCTTCCATGAACTTACTCTAAGCCCTTTTATCTCTCTGTATCTTTAGTTGAACAGTGGCCTTCCCTGGTGGCTCAGATGGTAAAGAATCTGCCTGCAATGTGGGAGACCTGGGTTTGATCCTTGGGTTTGGAAGATCCCCTGGAGAAGAAAATGGCAACTCCCTCCAGTATTCTTGCCTGAAGAATCCACGTGGACAGTCCATGGTGTTGCAAAGAGTTGGACACGACTGAGTGACTAAGCACATAGTTACTTAGGGCATCACAGGTGGCACTAGTGTTAAAGAACCTGCCTGCCAATGCAGGTAGACTTAAAAGACTCGGGTTCCATCCCTGGGTTGGGAAGATCCCCCAGAGGAGGGCATGGGATCCCACTCCAGTATTCTTGCCTGGTGAATCACATGGACTGAGGAGATTGGCAGGCTGCAGTCCATAGGGTCACACAGAGTCGGACACAACAGAGGCAACTTAGCACACACAGGCACATAGTTGATTTACTGTGTTGTGTTACTTTCAGGTGCATAGCAAAGTATATATGTTCTTTTTCAGATTCTTTTCCATAATAATTATTCCAAGATATTTAATAGAGTTCTCTGTGCTACACAGTAGGACCTTGTTGGCTATTTCATTTTATATATAGTAGCTTGTATCAGCTAATCTCATACTCTTAATTCTCCCCTTCCCCTTTTGGTAACCGACAGCTTGTTTCTCTTACTATATCTTTTTGCTTAGACAAGTTTAACCCACCACCCCAAACCCCTTCTGAGAAGTCCTTTCCCGTAGCTGCTGTTCAAGCAAACGGCTCCAGTGAATTACTGTTCCGAGTGTGTCCAACTTGACAAATACTGGACACATGATCAAAATCTTATTGGCGACAGGTATTTGTCATGTGTCCAAGACTAATGAGGTTCACCTTCGTGAGGATTTCAACTGGATATGTAGGTAGGAAATCATTTGTTGCTGTGGGGGACCAACGTGGAAAAAAAAGAAGTGCAGAGAGAGAGGATAGTACCCAGTTTTCAAGTGGCAGAGATGTGGGGAGACAGAAGCCATGGGTATGCTAAAATTGTGAGGCTGATGGGCAACCAGCTGAACCCCAGGGTTCCAGGGAGGGGTCCAGAGGCAGAGGAGAGCTGACTGCATTAACAGTCAGCAGAGGGGAGAGGTCAGAAGAAGCTCCACTGAAGGAGCTGCAGGGAGACTTGTCACAAGCTGCTTTGTACCCTGAAACATGTCTGCCCCCTCAGCCTGGGGAGCCCCAGGTCCCTGCAAGATTTCTGGTCCCATGAGAGTCCTACCAGTAACCAGGATGGGGCATCCGTTCCCTGGCCCTAGAAGAGTGGAGCACACCTCCAATGGACGGAGCACTCCAGCCTCGCTCACGTGTTGTCTTCCCTTAACCCTACTGTCTCTCTGCTCAGGCAGCTCCCCCCCTTCTCTCCTCCCTGCATCTAAATCTTATTCTTCAAGACCTTACTTATAGGGACCTTCCTTATTAAGTGTTCCTTGGTTCTCCTGCTCTTCCTCCCTGCTTGGTTAATCCATCTTTCCCCGCTTACAGCCAGCATTCTGCTACTGGCAGCCCACTGCATTTCATTGCCATTAAAAAAAAAAATTATTTCATATTGTAGGATCGCCAATTAACAACATTGTAATAGTTTCAGGTAGACAGCAAAGGGACTCAGCCGTACATATACATCTATTCTGCCATTTTTAAAGTTATCCACTGCAGGTCAGTTCAAGCAACTTAAAGGGGTGTGTCCTTGGAATTTCCAGCACAGGACTTGAACATGGTCAACATTTAGTCAAAGGTGCGGGAGATCAGAGAAGGTGTGATCACGTATCCCTCTCTGGCATAGCCTCTGCATCCTCAGTGAACATAGCCATCTCAGTGTCCATGGGACCCTGGTCCAAGGGAGTGACAGGAGCTGATGATGCTGACATTAACAGCACTCTAGGAGAGGGAGGACCAGATGTCCCTGGAAGGTCCCTTTCCAAGCCCCGGTCTCCTTCACACTTCTAAATCCCTTCTCCACATTTCAGCCAAGGGGACCTGGGAGAATTTCAAGGGCTTTCAATGACCAATTGCAATTAGCTGTGTGGGAAATAGCTCCAGTCAATTAGTGTTGGCACGTTTCCAGGGCTGTCACCAACCTGCTCTGGAGCAATCAAACTTAATTATCTTGTTGTCTTTTCCTTTTTTTTTAATGTTAATCTCATTTGCTACGGTTTCAGTAAACAAGTAGATAAACAGAGGTTTTAATTTGAATGTTGGACAAAGCAACTGTATTTTGTAAAGACCTCGAAGGTTTTAAAGACCTCAGTTGAGTTCCACAGTAAGTAGTTAGCATAGATCCTACATCTCACCTTCTTTTTTTTTAAAAATATTATTTATGGATTTATTTGGCTGCATGAGGTCTCCATTGCAGCATGAAGGAGCTTTAACTGTGGTGTTCAAATTCTGAATTGCAGCATGTGAGATCTAGTCCACTGACTTGGGATTGAACCCAAGCCCCCTGCGTTGGGAGTACAGAGTCTAAACCACTGGACCACCAGAGAAGTTCCCCTGTATCTCCTTCTAAAGTGACTAGAATCTCGCTCCCAGGGAGCAGACACATGGGTCACCACAGAGGGAAATTCGCGCTTTTGTTTGCTTTTTGACCACCATGGAGCATAAAGAGGAGCTAGGGAGGGGACAGTGTGTGTTTTATTTGGGTTCACCTCTTCAGACCCCCAAATAGACTCACTGAATTAAACGAAACAGACCTGTAATAGTAACTCATGGCTGCCCAGGGAGGGACGAAGATGCCGCAGGAGTTTCACAGATGAGTTCTACGGAGGGTCGGCAGGCGTTGGGAGTGGGTGGCTGGTGTTTCTGTCTGTCCTCCCTCTGAGAAGGAGCAGACTTCTTTTCTTTGCTCATCCAGATAGGCTGAGCCCTAACACCCCGCTCCAGATTGAGCTGGCTGCTCAGCTGTCCTCCACTGTCTGACCACAGTTGTTGCCTTGGGATGGACATCGGCTTCCCTGGTGGCTCATATGGTAAAAAATCCGCCTGCAGTGCAGGAGACCTGAGTTCAATCCCTGGGTCAGGAAAATCCCCTGGAGGAGGAAATGGTAACCCACTCCAGTATTCTTGCTGGGACAATTCCATGTACAGAGGAGCCTGGTGGGCTACAGTCCATGGGGTCACAAAGAGTCGGACACGACTGAGTGATTTACACTTTTACTTTGGGATGGACAAGGCTGAGCCCAGGAGGGTAATCATGCCATGTTTTCTAGGACTGTGGGGTAAGGGCAATGCGGTGCTAGAGTTTTTAAGAAAGAGTAGCATGTCCCGTCAACAGCTGTGTTGCCACTTCATAAGAAGGAGGGGGAAACAAAGGAAAACAGAGGAGAGAGAGGGAGATATTGAGAGAGACAGAGATAAACAGAGGGGAGAGGAGTTCTCCTGATGCCAGCAATTGAGTTGATACCCACGGCACCCTATGTCTTTGACTTTTCAGTTATTTTGCTGGTAATTCCCTTTTTCCCTCCTTAATCCTATTTGATTTGTGTGTGTGTGTCACAACTCCACAAGTTCTTACAAATGTAGTATTACAGGTAGAGGTTTACAAGGTCAAAAATTGGGACTTAACTATTTATTATCAACCTATGTGAGCAGTAAAACCCTGTTTCCCCGGAAGCACCCTCAAGAGCCAGAATGATGGATCAAGGTATGGTTAATATTTTTTTCATTATTTATTTTAATTGGAGGCTAATTACTTTATAATATTGTGGTGATTTTGCCATACATCGACATGAATCATCCATGGGTGCACATCTGTACCCCCATCCTGAACTCCTCTCCCACCTCCCTCCCCACCTCATCCCTCTGGGTTGTCCCAGAGCACCAATTTTGAATGCCCTGCTTCATGCACTGAACTTGCACAGGTCATCCGTTTTACATATGGTAATATACCTGTTTCAATGCTATTCCCTCATATCTTCCCACCCTCGCCTTCTCCCACATAGTCCAAAAGTCTATTCTTTACATCTGTGTCTCTGTTGCTGTCTTGCATATAGGGTCGTCATTACCACCTTTGTAAATTCCATATATATATATGTGTTGATACACTGTATTGGTGTTTCTTAATCTTATAGAGAGAACAACTTGCATCTTTACCTTTGTTCCCCCCTTACTCCTGAGCACCTGTAGCTTTTTTCTTCAGAATCCTCAAGAATCTGAGCAGTGACCTTGGAGCTGCCAGCCTCAGGCACTTCCAAGTCTGGAGAAGAAGAGGCTGCCTCTGGGCTGCCTGGGGTCCACAGCATCCGCTCCCACTTGGCAGCAATGCCGAGGGTGCTGTTCTGCCCATATTCTGCCCACNAGCAGTGACCTTGGAGCTGCCAGCCTCAGGCACTTCCAAGTCTGGAGAAGAAGAGGCTGCCTCTGGGCTGCCTGGGGTCCACAGCATCCGCTCCCACTTGGCAGCAATGCCGAGGGTGCTGTTCTGCCCATATTCTGCCCACGACTGGCTGGCTGCGTGATCTTGAGAAGGGCACACTCTACCTTCTGTCTGTTTCCTCGCTGTGAGGTGACCAGGCTGGCTTTGGCATGGTTCCCAGGCTCTGACCTGTGATGCTGGCTGATCTGTATATGACACCTTTCGAAGTCTCCCTGTGGGTCCATGTGTGACTCTTGCCCAGCTCCAGCCTCTTCTCCCAAGGGCTTCACCCTGACACACAAGAAATCTCAAAGTGACTCTTCCCTCTCAGCCTCAGTTCTGCAGAGCTCCTCGTTTTCCTGTCCCCAAACCACGCTGGCTTCAGAACCCCACGCTCCACTGTACCTATTTAATTGTCACGTTCACATTCTGGCTTCCTTGAGTCCTTGGCATTACTTAGAAAGAAGAGAGAATTTGCCAGCAGTGAGGCCCTGGTTCCCAGAGGCTCTGGAGGAGCAAGGGGAAAGCTCTAGCAAGGAGGTTGGAGTTGGCACGTGCTCCCAGCCGTGGGAAAGTGACGCAGGAGGTGCTGGATAGAAAGCATTATCCCCATTACCACTGACATTCACCGCACAGTTGAAAAGTGAGCAAGGAAAGAAACCCTTGGTGTGAATTTGAAGGAAACAAGAGAAGAACTCCTCACAGGATCATCCCTCTGGGCTGATGCAGCCTGGCCTTTATGTGGGGAGAGATGAACTTTAAGGTTTCACATGTGTCTGCAGGGCTAAGGAAGATGCTGTGTCCTTAGCGGGCTAGATTCTGGGGCATCTGTCCGCCCCAGTTGACACGGTGCAGCTGGCCAACTTGGCACTGTGCCTGGTTCAGAGCATCTCCTGGATCCTGTCCAGTATACTATGGGATCGATAAACACTTAAATGTCATGCTTCCAGGAGCCATCCGTCATAGTAAATGTTGTTCAATAAATGTCACCAGAGAGTAACAAACCCTCTCCTCCAGAAGGCCCTCGGGCCACCACTCCCTCTTGTGACCCTCCCACTAGGATCCTCACAGGGCCTCTCCTGGCTTCAAATTTAATAGCAAAAGATGAGGGAGGGCCTGTTTCTGAGCTTGGAGCAAAGTGGGGGGTCTTTTTCCTGCAGTGCTGGCATCCAGGAGCTGGCTTCCTAGCCTCGTGTCCTTCGTCACGTGTCACCGTTAGTGCTGTTTCCTGAACGTTTCTGGTTCTCATTACTTCCAGAGCTGGATAGGATTGTAGCTCCTAACCCTCTCTGATTGGAAACATGTAATTGAATAGTTCTGACTGATACACTGTGAACAGAAGTGACACGTGTCACTTTTAGACTGAAGCATTTAACTGTTGAAAGATCCTTTGCAGATCTCTCTTCCTTTTGATACCATTTAGTGTGGCAGCCCACTCCAGTGCTCTTGCCTGGAAAATCCCATGGATGGAGGAGCCTGGTAGGCTGCAATCTGTGGAGTCGCTAAGAGTCAGACACGACTGAGTGACTTCACTTTCACTTTCCACTTTCATGCATTGGAGAAGGAAATGGTAACCCATTCCAGCGTTCTTGCCTGGAGAATCCCAGGGATGGGGGAACCCGGTGGGCTGCCGCCTATGGGGTCGCACAGAGTCAGACACGACTGAGGCGACTTAGCAGCAGCAGTGTACTGGCTCCTCCATTAGCCTGGGTTCCTAAGTGACTCCAGTGAGTTGAGCCCTATTCAGTGGACACTGAGCATGAGCACACAATACACTTTTACTGTTTGAACCTAACGAAATTTGGGGGGTGGTGGTCGTTGTTGTTACTGCTGCATAACCTAACCTATGCTAACGAGAAGGGAGCAGATACCAAGCTGATCCTTCTTTTTTCCTGCCCTGGGCATCTAAAAGAACTATATAAACTTTGCAGCAGGAATATAAACTGCCCTTTTAGTCTAAAACTGGTTGGTGTTTTTTTTTTTTTTTTCCCCAGCCCTGGAGCGATTTCTGGAAGGTCTCCAGGAGAATCCTAGCACACAAGGAAAGAGAGCATTTTGCTTGGCCCCACAGTTCTCATTCCCAGGCAGGGCTGGGGAGGCTTCTGCTCTTGGGCTGGAAAGCTGGCCAGAAGAAGCTGTTGGTGTTGTCTCAGTACCGAAGTGGAGGTGTGACTGCTGTTTCATTTGCTCATCCTGGAAACGTGTCCAGAAAAGCGCCCAGCATGGGACAAGGACATACGGTGGGGCTGTGTCTGTAGCACTGGCCCAGAGAGTTTGGATGAAGACACAAGGTCACCCAGTGTTCCTCCAGAGGGCAGCTTCCGTCTCCAGCCTCCACTGGTGGCTGGGAGGCTGGACTTGCACAAGTGTGGGGGGACATAGATATCTGCATCAGGATGTGGGAAGTGATACCGAGGAGGGAGGCATCACCCCATATCCCACCAGAGAGGCTGCCCAGGGTCTGCTTTCAGACACAAGGGGGAAGGAAAATGCCAGCAGATGGCCAAGGCTGGGACTTCTCTGGTTGTTCCAGCCCTGATCCTTGGCAGAGAGTGTCCCCTGTTGGGTAAAGGATGGTTCCTTCTCTCCAGCACGGAGAGCATCAAGACATCTATCTCAGCTCCACCTCTAGATCACTTTAAAGACGCACATGATGGACAAGCAGATGGATGGTTGACATTGGCGTTGCAGGATTTCAGAACCAGACTTGAAGAGCCCTTCTTCAAACTGCCTACACCACTGCTGTAAAGCTCTCAGGCTATGTTTCCAGCAGGGCTGCAGGCTGTGCCTTTCGGAGTTCAATGCCAAAACTTGAGGAAGAAGGCAGGAAGGACAGCTCTCCTCTATTATCTAGGACGAGGGCATTCAGATTAAGGACAGAAGTCGTCCTTCTGGCAGGAGCTGTCACTGTCATTTGCCATTCGTTCAGGAGCACTGTCCCCCTGTTCAGGCGTTTTCTGAGTCACATCCCTGAGTTCCTGCATCTGTTCACCTGTGTGGTTCACAACCGTTACTGCTACAGGAGTGCCTTCCTTCCACAGAAGCGTGGAAAACGTATTTATATTGTAAGCTGGATTAGCTCTGAGCATTCTGAAGGGCCAAGGCTTCTCTGAGGGGTACAGCTCCCTCTCTTCCTTGCCCACCTCCCACCAGCAGCAGCTCCATTGGAAAGTCATCACTGACTGCCTCTCTTATCCAGCAACAGGAGTTTTGGGCTTGTTCACGGCCCTGGATCCCAAGCTACTTGGAATTCAAAGCAGGCTCCCCAAAGTTAGCTCTCACATTCTAACAATGTTGCTTTTTATTCTTTTCATGACAATACCTTTCATTTGGAGAATGCTTTATACTTTCACATCTATTCTTGCATTCACTTCTCACAGGCTTTTCAAAAATTGCAAAATGAATTTCCATAGTGTACATACAGTATTTGCAATTCCTTTCCTACCACCAGGAAAACCAAAACCATTTACACAAACATTCAGTTAAAGACATCACGGGTTTTTGTAGACACAATCGGGCTGTAGTTTTATTCTTTTGTATCTCCTCTTTCTCCCGCCCTGCTTTCCCATAATGTGTTTTACCCTGATTATATTATATGCATTCCCACTTCAGGGTTCCTACTCTTTTAAGAAGCATTTTAGCTCAATAGTCTTGTTCTTTGTTCTTGTTTTACCTTCTTTCCTTTCAACAAGGTGCTGTAAAACACTTTTTTTAAAAAAAAAAAAAATTGCAGCTTGCTTTTTTCCACCCCTGCCTGCCCTCCCCTCGATATTTCTTCACTTGTTCCAAAACTCATGTAACATTTTCAGATGGCCAGTGTTCTCCTGTGTACTGTCTTTGCGTTCCATGGGTATTTCTTCCCTCAACTCTCTTAAAATAGAACGAGGCATTCATTCACTCATTCATTCAAACATTTCACCAGTGTTTGTTGAGTACCTACTATGTGCTAGACACGGGGGATACAGCAGTGAGTGAAGGAAGGTATATTCCCTGCCTTTAAGATTTCACATTTTTATAGGAGAAACTAATAAAGATTTAAATGACTGAAAAATCATTGTCAGATAGTGACATATGCTCTGAAGAAAAATAAAGCAGAGTAAGGTTGTAAAGAGTATCAGGGGCTGGGTACTTTTTGTTTTTTTTTAATGGTTAAGGAGGCCACTTTGAGGCAGTGAGGTTGAAGCAGGGACCTGAAGGAGGCAGCCAGACCCTCCTTGGGGAGGAAGAAGTACCATGTGTGAAAGTCCAAAGGTGGGAGGGTGCTTGGAATGTTCAAGGAACACAGAGGAGGCCAGTATGGCTGAGCCTGGTGAGTGATGGGGCATGGGGTAGGAGATGAGGCTGGACAGGTGAGCTGAGGGCCTCTTAGGTCACAGTCAGACTCTGCAGTTGATCTAAGTAGGTTGAGACTCACTGGACAGTGAAAAGCAGGGAGGGACATGAGCCAACCCATATCTTATCTGGATCACTCTGATTCCTGGTTGAAGAACTGAGAACAAGCAGAAATGGAAGCAGAGAGTTCCATGAGGAGGCCACAGCAGAGGCCCAAGAAAGACAGTGGTCCACTGGGCAGAATGGTACTGGTGGAAGGCTCAAGAGAAGTGAGTGGATTCAAGACAAACCTTGAAGGTAGAGCTGGTGGTGGCTGTTCACAAACCACACTGAAGGTAGAGCTGATGGTGTTTGCTCACAGACCACACTGAAGGTAGAGCTGACAGTGGTTGCTCGCAGACCACACTGAGGTGATGAGGATGCTCTTGGTGTCAATGAAACCAGATGAATGGTGTTACCATGAACCGAGGTAGGGAGGCCAGTGGAGGGGAAATGGATGGGGATGGCAGGAAATCAAGCACTCAGGTTTAAACACATCAGGCTTCAGTAAAAAAGCAACTGGATAACTAAGGGAGGTATTGAAGCTAGAGATATGGACCAGGGGATCGTCAGGTTATAAATAATGTCTAAAATCACAGGATTGGATGGGATTGCCAGGGAGTGGGAATAAGTGATGAGGGAGAAGAAAGATGGTCCAAGGACTTAGCCTTAGTACTTCAAAGGTTAAAGGTTAAAAAGGGAAGAGGGAAGCAGTAGAGAAGATTTAGAAATAGCCAGTGAAATAGGAGGAACTTCAGCAGAGTAACAGCTCCCGGAAGCCAAGTTATAAAAATACTTCAAGAAGGAGGAGATGATTAACGGGGTCAACTCATTCACACCTTAGACACCACAAATCTTCTCATCTACATCACCAAGTTGAGGAGAGTCCTGGGACGGTCTGCAGGAGAAATACTAGGGAGCAAGCACAATTCTTCCTCTTCTGCAGGGCTTCTGTCTCTTGTAATATGAAGGATTTAAACTAAAACAGGTACAGAGTATTTCACTCTCACCCCTTCACCTCCATAACTTGGCCAATTACCATTGGTATTAAAGTCTCAGTGGATAATTTTGAAGTTGACCTGTTTTTAGAAAGTAGAAAGGCAGATCACCTGTTAAATCTATCTTATTTCCCCTTAAGTGCAGGATGCCCCTGTATCTGGTGGGAACGTTAATATCCATTGAAGACGTTGCTCTGCAGCTCAGGTCTTTGGTGAAAGGAGATTTTTCTCTTATTTAATCATTGGTATTTGCTTCTGCTCTGTTTGTCTTATTTCTTCCACTGAATATACCATTAAACTGTATTTTGGATCTCTCTTTTCTGCTATCTGTTTGTGGCATTGTCCCTTTTATGATTTTTGTTTTTCCTTTTCCTCTTGACTCTGAGTTCCTCAAAATTGTCCTCCACATTGCTAATGTGGTTTTCTTTGTACCATTGATTCTTTTATTTTCTATGCATTAAAAAAAAAAATCCCTTTTCGCTTATTTAAAAGTAACATTGTCTGCTTATCTCATCGGTTGCCTTTTTATAACTCCCTCTTGGCAGCTGCCTTTTGATCTCACTGTGTTGTCTTTTGTTTTAACATTGTTGACAATACAAGACAAATGTCTAAAATTTATGTCTATTTCCTGCAGTAAATCTCTTTAAAAAATGTCCTTCTATTGCTTTGTAAGTATTATCCTATCCATCTGTGTTTAGGATCTTTTCATAGGTCCCATATTATTTCGTTTCTATTTTTTTCATCTTTGAACAATAAAGTGTCTCACTGAATCTAGAATTTGTTCACCAAGCCAGATGAGTAGATTCTTCTGAAATCATCTGATAGTGGGGTCATAAGCTTGAGGGGTAGCCTGAGGACTTGAGAACTACAGTTACAGGCAGTACCAGAAGGGCAATTTCACGCATGAGCAGTGTCTTTTCTGGACAAAGCTGCTGAGCTGGGCACTTGGTTGTCAAATCATCCCATCTCTGGTCCACCATGTCTGGATGAACCATATTGTTCTGTGGGGTGACGGGGCATTTGTTGCAGTCTCCAGCCCATCGTTTGGTGTCACTCCATGCCCTGGTCTACCCAGGCGGTTGCCCTTGAATTTCTCCATTGCACCTCCAGATCCTGGTACCCTCCACGTCAAGAAGAAACCTCTCGCTTACACATTCGTGTTACACTTGACAAACAGAACCAAAGGACTTCCTATCGTTCATCACGTTTTGTTTGTTTTGCATTTACCCACACATAACACACGCCTCTGGTGACTCAGACAGTAAAGAATCTGCCTGCAATGCAGGAGACTTGAGTTCAATCCCTGGGTCGGGAAGAACCCCTGGAGGAAGGAATGGCTATCCGTTCCAGTATTCTTGCCTGGAGAATTCCAAGAACAGAGCAGACTGGTAGGCTATATGGGGTCCCAAAGAGTCAGAAATGACTGAGTGACCATCATATCAACACATAGTTCACACATAAGCTTCCATATGTCAACCCAGTGCACTTTCATATGCTGGGAATATATCAATATGTCTTCTTGATTCTTTCTGACTCATCCATGAGTCAGTGATCAAAGGTCATCTTTCATGCCAAGCACATTTAGGTTTCTTCAACTAGAATCATCTCTCCTGTTGTGCCTTATATGTGACTCTGTTTCACCATCTGGTAAGCTATCTTTTAATTGCTTATTCCTCTGTCTCCCCAGTGTGCATGTAAGTTGTAAGTTGTCAAGGATGTGTTCTACTTATCTCTGTTAGCCCGTCTGTGTTCTTGACATCCAACAGACAGTTCAGTAAGTGCTTGTAAATGAGCTAATTGAGTGAGGATACTTACACATGGACGAAAACAACATTTTTCAAACTTAAGGTACTTTATCTTTGCTTTAAGAAAAAGCACGGTGACCTGCTTGGCTTCTCGGTTTTGATGGAATATGGGAACGGAACTGTAGTTCCCTTCTGCTCCCTTTTCTGTGCTGTGTGTCTTGTCTGTGATGGTCCTTCTGGCTTGTAAAACCATGGGACAGCCACAGCTCCCAGCACGTTGCCTTCCANTGTGTTCCTCCCATTGGGGACCCTACAATGACACTGAGTTTTCCATATTCCAAGACATTTAAGTAAACAGCACTGAGGATAGCTTCCAGATACAGAAAACAAAACTTGTCACTGAAAAGCTTCTAAAAGGAGTTTCTCCTCTCTTAGTATCAAGCAGTGTTGTGATGATAACCAGAATCCCCAAACACAGCTCTGTTACACTGAAAATATTCAAGTATAATTATGTTTGAAAACACAACAGATTTGTTTCTGTATATTCAATAAAAGATGTCATCCAAATAGATTTTTATCATCTTTAGTTTCTACAGCTACTTTAAAGTTTTATGGTGCCTTTTTACTGAAGGGTTCAAAATGTGCTACTGACATTATAATATTAAATTGTCATTCAGCTGAGTTAACTTCAATGAGCATTTATCAGTATCATATCAGGTGCTGTGAGAAGCACAGAGAAGCATAACAACATCTCAGCTGTATACAATGCTGGAGAAAAACCCGTTGTAGATAGCTAGGTTTGTCTATTAGTTTAACAAATATTTGTTGAATGTTTACTATGTGACAGGCACTCTACTAGATTTGAGATAAAGAGATGAAACAAATTTGGTTATTGCCATCAGTTATTTATAGTACACGAGAATAGCAGATTAAGAAAACGTACTCAAATTTGTTAGATGCTCTTCACTGATACTTTATTTGGGAACGTAAAAGGTCTTTATAGTGAAAGTGACACTTGAATCTTAAGCCATGAGTAGGTGTTTGGTAACTGCACAGGACTGAAGCAGGGATACAGCAGGGATGAACAAAAGGCATAGTCATTGNTTTTTTTTTTTTTTTTTTTTTTCCTTCATTCACAGAATCTCTTTGGCTATTCTGTGCCTTTTGTGGTTCAAAACAAATTTTAAGATTATTTCTTCAATTTATATGAAAATGCTTTTGGTATTTTGATGGGGATTACATTAAAGCCTGTAGATGTCTTTAGATAATATGGCCATTTTAACAGTAATTATTATTAAAATCCAAGAATTTAAGATGTCTTTCCACTTGCTTGTGTCTTCAGTTTTTTTCAACAAATAATTGTAGTTTTCATTGTACATACCTTTCACTCCCTTGGTTAAATTTATTTCTAAGTATTACATATTTTGTTGATGCTATTGTGAATGGCATAACATTTCTTTTTCAATTGCTTCATTATTAGTGTAAAGGAATGAAATGTATTTGTGTATGTTGATTATATATCCTGCCACTTTGCTGAAGATGTTCATTATTTTTGACTCATTCTGGGATATTCTATGTGCAAAATCATGTTATCAGAAAATAGTGATAATTTTACATCATCCCATCGATTTGAATGCCTTTATTTCCTTATCTTATTGTCCTAGTTAGTACTAGTCAGTGGAGAAGGCAATGGCACCCCACTCCAGTGCTCTTGCCGGGAAAATCCCATGGGAGGAGAAACCTGGTAGGCTGCAGTCCATGGGGTCGCGAAGAGGTGGACACGACTGAGCGACTTCCCTTTCACTTTTCACTTTCATGGACTGGAGAAGGAAATGGCAACCCACTNTTTTACATACTTCCTGGAAGGAGCATATGTTGTAAAACTTTAAGATCTCATTTGATTGTGCTACACCTAGATGGCAAATACTAATGATCAGCCAACTTGGAAGATGTTGCAAAGAATCATAAAGGTCCATGGATGTAATTTAGAGACCCTCCTTTCATAACATGCCAATCAAGAACCAGCGAAGGGAATTTGTTTACCTAGGGTTACACAGCTATTAATGGTATATCCAGGACAAGACCTGAGATATTCTGCCAGCCAGATTAGAGCATTTACCTTGACATTAGAAGTTCTCATAGTAGGATAAGGGAGGTACATCTCCACTGAGAAATCCTAAGTAAATGTCAAGTTGTTTTTTAGAGTTTAACAACACTGGTATATGCAAATTGTATGCTTCTATTCAGAAGATACGGCATGTCTGGATTAATCTTCTCTATCATTACTTTAAGTAGAAATGACTAGTCATGGATTTCACTAACTGAACCACATTGAATGGAAAATAAAATCACTGCCCCAGAGCCCTTTCTGACACTAATGTATGCATGTTTATCTTTGCCTTCACATTCTACTAGACAGTCGTGTCTGTGAGAATGCTTCTAAAAGTGTTTCCAAAGGAGGAGAAAGCCATGCTTACAGCTCTAGCTAGATTTGACTGGTGGCTATTTAATCATAGATGAGACTGAAAGGGCCCATGGTGGTAGTTCATAAATTAGATTCTAGAGCAGATGGTTTACCCAGTGCCAGGACTGGGCTCTCTGGGCACCAAGTAAGTGCTCAAGAAAATGAAAAAACTTCCTGACTTGGAAGCTCGTACCACTTCCAAAGTTTCATTTCTTTGGATTTGTATATTTAGTGAATTTTTATCAGAAAGACCCTATAGCCTAATGAGTAAGAACAGAAGCACCGGGTCAGATTAAATTCTAAGACTGCCTCTCCCCCTTCACATGCCTTGTGGCCTCACACAAGCGACTGACGCTCCCTGGGCCTCATATTCCTCATCTGTAAAATGGGGACTATTGGTCAGTCAAGACTCAAAAGAGGCAGAAACACAAGGAGTTCTATCTATCCACCTTTATATCAAGGATTTGATGTTATTCAGTCATGGTACCTGGGTAAACCGTTTCTGCAAATTCCTTGCCTTCCTTTCCGATGCTATTACTTGAGATCTGCAGAGTAGGCAGACGGATGCACGTAGAGAAGAACAGAGATGAGTTGGAAGACCTGGACATGAACAGGAATCCTCCAGAACCAGCTTGAACCCATATCTGTTTAAGCTGCCTCCAACTTCAATGAAGTGGCTGTCCTGCAGGAGAAGTTGTCCCCCTTCATCACATAGCTAAACACACGCTGACCCCAGGAAATGGCAGAGCCAGCAGAAGGTCCAGGGGACAGCAGCCACAAAACCCTCAGGCTCCCCCAGGCCAAGTGCTGGGTGGGAGCGTAAAAATAAAATGGCAGAGGCTCCTTCACTTCTGCCCTCAAACCCTGTGACCCATCCCAACAGGAAACATTGGGAAGGGAATTCTGGGAAGTGTAGTCCTGCCTAGCCAGGAGGGAGCTCATAGAGTCACAGATTAGGGGTAAGCACAGGACCAGTCTGCAGGCTTGCTCTGAGGATACTTGAGTGTAATTATGATGATGACAACATGTGGCTGCCACTGTGAAAGCCAGGATATTTTAGGTATCACGGAAGCCAGAAATATACCCCCCAGTCCCCACTCTCAAGTTCCTTATATTCTAACACAAGAGAACATGTGCAGATGAAATACTATAATTCTAACAAGTCTNTAGGGGTAAGCACAGGACCAGTCTGCAGGCTTGCTCTGAGGATACTTGAGTGTAATTATGACGATGACAACATGTGGCTGCCACTGTGAAAGCCAGGCTATTTTAGGTATCACGGAAGCCAGAAATATACCCCCCAGTCCACACTCTCAAGTTCCTTATATTCTAACACAAGAGAACATGTGCAGATGAAATACTATAATTCTAACAAGTCTCCACAATTATGATGTCTCAGGAGCTAGTCTGTTTTGAATGGGCCTATTTTAGGAAGCTTGCCCTTCAAATGTGGAAACCTTTTCTTACTTCAGTCATTTTCATTGAACATCTTTGACAACTGCATTTCACATTTTCTGACATCTTATGTAGAGTGAACGGAACCATTTAAGCCTTCCTTTATGACTCAGAGTCATCACTGGGAGCATCAGTTACTGTATTGTTCTATAAGGGGACTGGTTGTAGCTGGGCCAATTTGAGCTGACGCTAAGTGGCCCCATGATTGATATTGTTCTTTCTTGCCTTCAGCTGGCATTTTCTTTCTTTCTTTCTTTCTTTTTTAACTGTTTTCACTCTTCTTGCCTGTGGAGATATCTCTCTCTGCTTTTAATTTGCTGCTTCCATTTTGCTATAGATTGAGAAACCAGATAACTAAGTTTGTTAAAACTCTGGGCCAAACAATAAAACGAGCCCCAATGAGAACCTGAGAAAAGCTCATTTTGTTACATTGGTTTTCCCTATTTCTAGGAACAATGCCATTTCAGTGCCCCCGTAAGTAGTNATAGATTGAGAAACCAGATAACTAAGTTTGTTAAAACTCTGGGCCAAACAATAAAACGAGCCCCAATGAGAACCTGAGAAAAGCTCATTTTGTTACATTGGTTTTCCCTATTTCTAGGAACAATGCCATTTCAGTGCCCCCGTAAGTAGTGTTTCTTTCATCCAGTAGGTTACTAAGTAAAGAACAACGGTTTACTTCCATACAGAATGGAGGCCTCCCAGCAAGTGAGGCCACATAGTGGCCTGGCTCTCTTGTGTGAAGGAAGGTTTTGCCAAAGCCCTAGGGGAGAGATAGGTAGAAGGACTGAGCAGTCCCAAAGCACATGGTCGTCCAGATGCATGTGTTCCAAGGGCCCTTTCTGTGGCTCTTGGGACCATTGTCACACTTGACACAGGAACTTAGTTTCAGCAAGGTGTCTCCTGTGCTCTGCTTAGTTGCTCAGTTTTGTCCTACTCTTTGCAACTCCATGGGCTGTAGCCTGTCAGGCTCCTCTGTCCGTGGGATTTTCCAGGCAAGAATACTAGAGTGGGTTGCCATGCCCTCCTCCAGGGAATCTTCCCAATCAGGGATTGAACCCAGGTCTCCCACATTGCAAATGGATTGTTTACACTCTGAGCCATCAGAGAAGNAGGCTCCTCTGTCCGTGGGATTTTCCAGGCAAGAATACTAGAGTGGGTTGCCATGCCCTCCTCCAGGGAATCTTCCCAATCAGGGATTGAACCCAGGTCTCCCACATTGCAAATGGATTGTTTACACTCTGAGCCATCAGAGAAGCCCAAGAATACTGGAGTGGGTAGCCTATCCCTTCTCCAAGGGATCTTCCCAACCCAGGTATCGAACTGGGGTCTCCTGGATTGCAGGCAGATTCTTTACCAGCTGAACTACCAGGGAAGCCCAAGGCATCCCCTAGCCCATGACATTTACCTTAGTAATTTGAGATTAATTCTATGTTTTGTTCCTAATTTCTAAATTTTATCATTGTAAAAGACTTATACACATAGAAAGATTATATATAGGTTTGTGTACTGTATGTAGTTGTAGTAAGCATGCGTAGGGTGGGGAGGGAGGCATTTTCTTTTGATGAACAAAAATAAGTTCCCACTAAGCTTCAGCCCTATTTGTCAAATTAGTCTAATTTCAGTTTTCTGTCAATGAGAGGTTGAGATTTTTTTTTCAATTCTGCCTGCCAGGGGGCTATTTTACCCTTCAATCTTTCCAGTTTTCATTTCCAAAGTGTTGACTTTCACTCTGTGATGTGGTGTAGCCAAGCAGTGGACTCTCAGAGCTAAGCAGCACGTGTTTGATGCTCAGCTCTTCTGATTACTAGTTGTGTGGCCTCAAGCAAGTTAACCCCTCTGTGCCTCAGTTTCCTCATCCATTACACAGAGGTAATACAGTGGATAGCCACTAGGTTTATACTGCACAACAGTAAGGACTAGATGAATCAATCAATGTGCCAGAAGTGTTTAGAGCCGCGCCTGACAGAAAATAAAGTGCTTCTTAAATATCAGCCATTGATATCCTAGCTCTTCTGTCACTTCAGAGCCCCAAAGCATAATATGATGCCAAAATGAAAGGAAGAAAAGCCAAACCATGAAAGTTAATCCTGGCATTGGAAAAAGTATTTCTATAAATCAAGTTTATTTAATTATAAGTGTCTTTCATAATTTCAAAATAGAATGGCCATCCTCATCAATGTTTGGCAGGATGCCTGAGTATGGTGATGGAAAAAGCAGATGTGTGTGTGTGTGCGCGCGTGTGCGGTGCTTTTATGATTAAAAAATTGTTCAGTCATCAGTTTTCAATCCTGTTCAAAGTAAAATCACTTCACATGACAAATAACACAGCATCTACCAATTAGAATCATGCCTGCATGGCAGAAAGTAGAGTATTGCTGGACCCAACACTGCATCCCAGTCATGGAAGAACACTACATCTTGTCTTTTCAGTTCTAACATGAGTCCTGGAACAGGAAAGGAAACTCATTTGGTGTTTAGAATAAGTGAATGAGCAAACAAATAGAGCACAGAACAAATAGATGCTGTCTACACAAAGTGAGAAGTGTCAAAAAGAAATATATAACAGAAAATAACAAAAAAGAGAAGATGGACAGAAACACATGTCATTCTCAAGCTGCCTGTGTCAGCTAGTCCAAATAATGTGGGTCTAAATGAGCGACTTCACTTTCACTTTTCCCTTTCATGCATTGGAGAAGGAAATGGCAACCCACTCCAGTGTTCTTGCCTGGAGAATCCCAGGGACGGGGGAGCCTGGTGGGCTGCCGTCTATGGGATTGCACAGAGTCGGACACGACTGATGCGACTTAGCAGCAGCAGCAGCAGCCTTGATTGGCCCTCTATGGTACTGTAGAACCTAGGTTGGTAAGAATGGTGGTCTCAGTGCATGTGTGTGTGAGGTGTATGTGTGTGTGTATGAATGTGTCCACCTTTAAATTAATGTTATCTGTCTATTTGGACTTCTACTTGAGTCTAAAATCACAAAAGAAAACTTAAAGGCCCTTCCTTATCTGCCGCTCATAACAGACAGCATCTGCTAATGACCCCCTTGAAACTCAGTTCAATCTTTCTCTAACTAGGACTATTTCATGGGTCCTTTAACTGTGAAGGGGTTGGCAGCAAGTTCTGATTCTTTTCATCTATACAACTACTTACTTTCTATCCTCATGGCAGTCAGAATAGGAAAGAGGAAGATGCCAGCAACCCACCCTTTGGAAGTCTTCACAAGCTGGCTTAATTTGCCTTCCCCGTCTCCCCACTCATGTCAGATTCGGCTCATCTGAAGCTGCTAAAGATTTCTTGCACAAGCCATGCCTGCACGGTTCTCTCCTTGGGGACCCTCAGGAATTCCTCTAACCCTGGATCTGCCCCATGTAAACCATAGGAAACCTTAGATACTAGGGAAAGAGAGTTCCCAATGGACACAGGTTCTGGGTAGTTCTTACCTTCCAGTTAAGCCATTCTGGAGATTTTCTTGAATGGACGAGCACAAACGTCCTGTAGTTGTTCATCAGCCCATGGTAGCAGTGCTCATTACTGGCCAACTCTGACTTCTTGTCCTTCAGGCCCACCTGGGCAATTGCTCAGTCTCAGCTAAAGTTAGCTTCAGGGAACTGTCTGTGAACCTATCCTGACGCTGACACAGACAACCTCATAGGATCAAGAAGTTAGTGTGAGACGACCTGAGCCTGAATCCCAGCTCCATCCACTCTCTCTAGCTTCATGGTATATTAATCATGTTTTTGTTTTCTGTATATTATGATGTTTTGACATCTTAAATAACCTTTCTTTCTGAGGAAAAGACTGCCCCTCCCTGGGCAAGCCAGTTCTCAGGCATAAGAAAGCAGTCAGCTAGGAGATGGCTTTGGTACATAATTTCACCTATCCAGAGCCGCACCTCCGCTGGCGGCCTATGCACCCCAGGAAGCAATATTCCTCTTCTTCCTCTCACTCCCCAAGTCTTCCCACCCCTGTGCCTCTCTCATCATTTGAACTCCACCCTTTCCCTTTCTATGGAAAAGTTAAAAAAAAAAATCAGTCATGGATGACTTGGGCTTCCCAGGAGGGGCCAGTGGTAAAGATTGTGCCTTCCATGGAGTCCAGTCCATGGGGTCACAAAGAGTTGGAAACGACTGAGCCCACATGTGCACACGTGCACACACGGATGGCTTAAGTAAATAAAGATTATGAGCCAGAAGGGGAGATAAACAAAAGCAGGGATGGTGTAGCAGGGAAATGGGAGCCTTAACACACCAAAGAGAGTAAGAAAGGAGGAGAGAAAGGGAGAGACTCCTGCAGGGAAACCAGCATGAACTGTTCCAGTAGTGAAATGAAAGTTGATTAACATAAGCTGTGTAACATCACACTCTAACCTCTGATATTATCCACCCAGGTGGTGTATTAGTCAGCTCAGGCTCAAAGTTTTAACCAGAGTGAGCCTTCCACTGCATGAACACACAATGTCTGTGTCTTCTGTCATTCCTTGCATTGGTGTGATGGAGTTTTTATGGTACACGTCTTTTGCCTCCTTGGTTAAGTCTAGCAAACCAGTCAATCCTCAAGGAAATCAGTCCTGAATATTCATTGGAAGGACTGATGCTGAAGCTGAAACTCCAATACTTTGGCCACCTTATGCAAAGAATTGACTCATTGGAAAAGACCCTGATGCTGGGAAAGATTGAAGACAGCAGGAGAAGGGGA
>SJYV01027065.1:398652-511428 GCA_006410875.1 Neotragus pygmaeus
GGACTCCTGATGATCTCTCTGCTCTGTGGTTTGGAGCCCTGACTGTTTGTGTGTGGAATTTTGAAACGAACGGAAACTCTTCTGAAACAGGAAAGATGCAAAGCACAGGTAGGTAATCGAAAGTTGAATAAACGTGTCTGTATCCTTCATTTCCACAAACCTAACAGGGCCACTCCATCATAGCTAAACAGGAGGCAGAAAGGCTTGTAATAAAGGTGATTTTTCTCTTTCCTCACTCTCCAAGTTGCTCTTGGAGTGACATGGTGAAATTTCTCTCTTTCCGAAGAAGCATCCCTTCCTTCTCACGGAAACCAATTGCAATTGCCGGATGGTGAGCCTTACTGATGGGACTGTGATGAACCCCTGTGATTTGTCATCCAGTCTCTTCAACTCTGATGAGCTCACAGCCACTGTATACGTATTTCGAGCCTTATGCATCTATCCGCTGCAAAGTGTTAGTAAATTTCATATTTACAGAAAAAGGGAAAGAGGGGGAAGTCTGTTCTGCTACATTTGTTTCCCATCATGAAGTCACTCAGCCTTCATCTCCTTGCTCAGTCGCACTCTTATTTTAGCTTGTCTTTTAGCACGTAACTGCTTGATGACATTAAAAATAGCAGACTTAATATTCTGCTGGTGCACAGACCTGCCTCCTTAGGACTGGGGCTGATCCCCACCGAGTGCCTTGGGATAGTCATCAAAAATGAAACAACAACAGATAGTTAAATTCACAATCCCAGCTCAATCAGCAGCAGAAATAGTGAGCTGAAAGAGTGAAAACCCAGGGATATCTTTAGAAAAGTGCATCAGAATGACATCCTCAAGTCCTGGAGCCGGAGGTTACCTCGACCTGCCCCAACAATGAAAACTGTCTTTCTCCTTCTTCCCCTTATTTCTTCCTTTTTTTTCCTCCACTCTTGCCCCTGTTTCTTTGAATTATACAAATTATTGAATATTTCCTTCATGTCAGTCACTGCAAAGAGGTGGGATTTGAGGAAGAATAAGGTGCGGTCTTCTCAGGAATTCAAGGCTAAGCAGGAACCTGGAGAAAGTCCACAGACAGAATCACAGCATAAAACGTGTCTCCAGTTCACCAGAGGGTGCGTCTTGTGCCCACCAGGACAGGGATATCACATGTCTAGGTGTTCATGCAGTGTTTGGAACGCCAACCCTTCCATCCAATTTCCCTGAATTTCAGCACATCACTTGGAGCTCATCCGGTTCTCCTTTTCCCCTCTTTTAGTCAGTCATCACTATCTTTTACCTTCTTGGTCTATTTATTTAAAGTCCTCTTTCTGTATTGTCCCCCTACCCCATTCTTATTTAACTAAGCCCTCCCACTTCTGAGTTCAAATCACATATGAAATGTCTGTGAAAACCCATTGTTCCTCATTCAGAGTATTTACACATTTCTGTGTATATTATGCATTTTTTTCACATTGTACCTTTTTTTGGGTATACTGTACCCCTTTTTAATCGTGTATCTAGTGTCATTTTCTTGTCACTCTAAACAAGACTGAGAGCAAGAATTATATCATATTACACATTTTTTTTTTTTTTNAAGGAAATGGCAACCCACTCCAGTGTTCTTGCCTGGAGAATCCCAGTGACGAGGGAGCCTGGTGGGCTGCGGTCTGTGGGGTCACACAGAGTTGGACACGACTGAAGCGACTTAGCAGCAGCAGCAGCAGAGGTTATAAGGTAGGACTCCTAATCTGATCAGATTGGTGTCCTTATGGGAAGAGGAAGAGACAGCAGAGATCTCCTTCTAGGCATGCACAGAGAAAAGGGCATGTGAGGACATGGTGAGCAGGTAGCCATCTGTGAACCAGAAGGAGATCTCACCTGAGACCAACTCTGCTGTCATTTGGGTCTTGACCTTGTCCTCCTGAGACGGGTGAGAGAACAGATGTCTGCTGCCTAGGCCACCCAGTCTGTGGTGTTTGCTGTGGTCACTAGAGCTGACAGAGACCACCTGGCAGACACGAGAGGTACTATTAGTTCAATAAATTTGCAAAACCTCTGTGCGAGGCAGGCCTTATTATCACCATTTCAGGCATGTAGAAACAGGCTCTGAAACAGAAAGCCGTGGCTGTTAACGCCAAAAGTGTCTGTTGACATCGAACAGGGAAGGGGCATAGTAACAGAGGAACTCATTTTTTACTGAATCATTGTTCCCTGAGTCTGGAGAGGGAGGGTCTAGTTATGATTTAAAGATCTGAGCTTAGAGATCTGTATGAGCTTGTGGGGGCCAGTGGGTGGAGTGCTTGGGCTGAGGGTGGAGATTGTGTATGTGAGTGCTTGTGTGTTCAGGGGAAGCATCAGCTGAGAAGAGGTGGGGAAAAGTTAAGGCAGAGGGAGCCAAATTCAGTGCCACCAACAGACAATTGGAGGCTTCTACATGCCTTTGAAAGATTCTGGGTGGTTCCAGGGACCCAGAGGCAGCTCTGGCCCATGATGATCCCAGTGGTACTGTGTTCTATCTTGAAGATCTGGCAGTTCTGGGGCTTCCCAGGTGGTGCTAGTGGTAAAAAAAAAATCTGCTTGCCAGTGCGGGAGACATGAGATACTCAGGTTCAATCTCTGGGTTTGGGAAGATCCTCCTGAGGAGGGCATGGCAACCCAATCTAGTATTCTTGTCTGGAGAATCCCATGGACAGAGAAGCCTGGTGGGCTACGACCCATGGGGTTGCAAAGAGTTGGACACGCCTGAAGTGACTTAACATGCAAAGCACAGGGAAATTAGAAAATATGACTTACATCAAACTGACTGAGAAACCCCACAGGAAGGGAAAAGTAAGGAGAAAAATATAGTTCAGCAAAGTTTCAGGGAAGGAGACCTTGAAGGAAGAGCTAACCTGGATTAAAGGAGGTCTTCAGGACGTAACAGGGAGTTTCAGTGACAGGCATTCCTGGCTCCCCAGGGGGTCATGGATGCAGCAAACTCTTAGGTGGTACTTTCTGTGTTCAAGTATTGTGCACAGCTTTTGGCATTCCTCATCTCAACTATCCTCACACGTGCTTTGTGAAACCAGTGCTCATATCCCTAGTTTATAGATAAAGAAAGTGAGGCACAGAGAGGAGGGATGTAGTTTCCCAGGTCACACAGCCAGTGAAGGGACAAGGTTTGAACCCAGGCAAATTCACTCCCCTTTTCTTGACCAGTAAATTCCATCACCTGGTGATTCCTGAAGAAATGCATCTCTCTGTGTACTTCCTGGACCCGGAGAAGGACAGGCAGGCATGGCCAACAAAGTTTTAAGCTTGGAATTAGAAAGGCTGAGATTGACGCTTTTCTTCCTCTTCCGGTATCTCAGTTTTCTCTCCTTTAAACAGTGTCATTCAGTATAGATCTTACTTATAGACTGTCTGTGGGGTTAGTGAGGGAATTCTTAGAAGTTATTAATAATTCTACTCAGGAAAACAGGATTATACGGATTAAAAAAAGAAAAAAAAAAAAAAAGAGCAGCCCTGCTGGAGTAGTAAAGCAAGTCTGTATTAGGAAAGACCATCTCTTTGAAGCAAGACAAACACATTCCCTTAGCCTGAATCAGCCTCCTGGGAATGGGCAGCAGCAAATATCACTCATACTGAGGTGTAGCCTTTCTGCCTTCTAGAAGCTTCTCTACAGCCTGGCAGCTCTGCCAGCTACAAGAGCATCAAGACAGCACCAACCAGCAAGTCCTCTGGGTATGTAACACTGGGGGGAGAGTTGGAAAGAAGAAAGCTGACTACAAGTCTGGCTTATTTGTTTAATTTCTTTATTTTTGGCTTCCTGAATGACAAAGTCTTAGCCAAAATGAAAGAGAAAATAAATGCATGCCAGAATGAAATGTATTGATGTCTGATGAACTGTAATGACCTACTGTCCAATTTGTCATTGAGATAAAAGTGCCACATTGATTTTGCTGAAGGGCTGCCACTACACATCAGTCATCTGGAGAAGAGTCAATTAAGAGTGCAATTCAGAAATACATAAACCTTGGAAGGAAGGTGTAGTGAGAGAGAGATCCAGGCGGCATGTTCCTCAAGATCAAATATAGGTCCCAAGATGAAAACACCCTCCTCCTCCCAAAGTCAATTTATCTCTATTCAGTATTCAAAAAACATTTTGTTTCACATTTGATTTAATTGCCTGTAGGTTGAGCTAGACCTACCTGCTGGAAAATATTCTGCAATTTTCTTTATACTTGGGTCTATGAGCTCACATCTTCCTACTTTTAAAATTACTCTCTCTGTCTCTTTTTTTTATTTGCAGAATTTAAGCTTTCAAAAAGACTGTACTATATTATTGCATTTAATTACTGTAAGTTCTCAAATGAGTACTGTTTCAATGAAGATACAGACTTATACACAGTTTATGGGATCAGATAAAAAGAGGGTTCGAACAATGTTTCAGACAAGTCTCTTCATTTTACAAATAAAGAAATTTGATTAAAGATGGAAGAAAAAATTTCCACATAACAAAGTAAAGAGAGTTTAAATGCCCAGTTTAAAATCACATATTCCCTTGACTGGGTAAGTCATGAAAATGGGTATGCGCTGACTTGCTATGATGGTACAGAGAAGAGTGCACAGAAATCAACACAGCTACTTTCCATTTTATTCATGGGTCCTTTTCTGTGACCTCTGACTGGCAAAATTGACTTTATCTCTGCCTTCTTAGAACACGATAAGGTGCTAAAATGCATAAAAGGGATCGATGGATGGTTTTCAGAGGAAAGGGAAAGGAAAGTGAGTATATAGTAAGCTAAAGGATCAGGAGGTTCAAAAACTAAAAAGACAGTTGTGATATGATCCAGCAATCCCACTCTGGGGCACAAATCCAGACAAAATTATAATTTGGTACATGCATCCCTATGTTCATAGTAGCATTATTTACAATAGTCAGGATATGGAAACAACCTAAATGTCCATCAACAGAGGAATGGATAAAGAATATATGGTACATATATACATACATATATATGGTACATATATACAACGGAATACAATGGACTGTGAAGAAAGCTGAGCACCGGGGAATTGATGCTTTTGAACTGTGGTGTTGGAGAAGACTCTTGAGAGTCTCTTGGACTGCAAGGAGATCCANGGAAAGAGTGTCAGATTTTATTTTGGGGGGGTTTCCAAAATCACTGCAGATGGTGACTGCAGCCATGAAATCAAAAGATGCTTAGTCCTTGGAAGAAAAGTTATGACTAACCTAGATAGTATATTCAAAAGCAGAGACATTACTTTGCTGGCTAACGTCCATCTAGTCAAGGCTACAGTTTTTCCTGTGGTCATGTATGGATGTGAGGGTTGGACTGTGAAGAAGGCTGAGCGCTGAAGAATTGATGCTTTTGAACTGTGGTGTTGGAGAAGACTCTTGAGAGTCCCTTGGACTCCAAGGAGATTCAACCAGTCCTTTCTGAAGGAGATCAACCCTGGGATTTCCTTGGAAGGAATGATGCTAAAGCTGAAACTCCAGTACTTTGGCCACCTCATGCGAAGAGTTGACTCATTGGAAAAGATTCTGATGCTGGGAGGGATTGGAGGCAGGAAGAGAAGGGGATGACAGAGGATGAGATGGCTGGATGGCATCACTGACTCGATGGACGTGAGTCTGAGTGAACTCCGGGAGTTGGTGATGGACAGGGAGGCCTGGCGTGCTGTGATTCATGGAGTCGCAAAGAGTCGGACACGACTGAGCGACTGAAGTGACCTGTGAGTCCCATAAAGAACCTGTGGAGAAAAGGGAGGAAATAAGACAATCATACATAGAAGAACCATCATTTCCAATGCTGTAAAGAGATGGTCAAGGGCCTTTCTAGCACAAACTAGAGTAAATGAGGAAAATCTAGACTGACACAAAGTATGCAAAGTTCTGGAAAGAACCACACTTACACATATCATGTAAGTTTCCTGATCCATGTGAACATTAATCACGTGAAACTCCAGAAAACTGAAGGTACACAGACAATTCTTAAAGACATCATATAAAAAAAAGTCATAGATAACCGAGCTAGTCATTTAACAGACTTCTTATTGGCAACACTCAATGTTAGAAGGCAAAGTCTGGTGGGGGGGGGAATTACTTGAACCTAAATTCTATGGTCAATTATAATATCAGTCAAGTGGAGACAGAGAGAAAAAGGCATTCTAAAACCTTCCGAAACTTAAAATTTATCTCCTATGGCCCCTTTGTGAGGAGGCTGAATATTTACTCCAGAAAAACATGAGTCGAAGCCAAGAAAGAAGATGCAAGTAACAAGAAATGGAGAAACGTAAATAAGACATTCCAGGATGACAACTGTGCAGCGGCCAAAATTAAACAGAAATACGCAAAAAATTTCACAAAGAATGTTTTCCTGAAAGAAAACGAAATGAATTAAGCAATAGAATGATTAAGTGGCTGGATGGTTATAACAACATGGTAAAGAAAGCATGTATTTCTTTTCTCAGCAGGAGAAAAGCAAGTTCATTAGAGACTTTAGGGGAAGCAAATATATAAAAACAAGGCATAATCCAGATAAGAAGGGAGGTAAAATGAAGCATAGATTTAAGCTATTGATGAAGCATAAGAAAAGATAATCCTCTTGACCTGGGTGCTTGAAATATGTCTATACTGAGCGCTAGAACATTTGTAACATTGGGCCTGTGTATCTGTCAGTTCAGTTCAGTTCACTTCAGTTCAGTCATTCAGTCGTGTCTGACTCTTTGTGACCTCATGGACTGCAGCATGTCCATCACCAACTCCCGGAATGTACTCAAACTCATGTCCATCAAGTCGGCGATGCCATTCAACCATCTCATCCTCTGTCATCCCCTTCTCCTCCTGCCTTCAATCTTTCCCAGTGTCAAGGTCTTTTCCAATGAGTCACTTCTTTGCATCAGGTGGCCAGAGTATTGGAGATTCAGCTTTAGCATCAGTCCTTCCAATGAATATTCAGGACTGATTTCCTTTAGGATGGACTGGTTTGATCTTGCAGTCCAAAGGACTCTCAAGAGTCTTCTCCAACACCACAGTTCAAAAACGTCAGTTCATTAGCGTTCAGCTTTCTTTATGGTCCAAATCTCACATTCACACATGACTACTGGAAAAACCATAATTTTGACTAAGTGGACCTTTGTTAGCAAAGTAATGTCTCTGCTTTTTAATATGCTGTCTAGGTTGGTCATAGCTTTTCTTCAAAAGAGCAAGTGTCTTTCAATTTCATGGCTGCAATCACTATCTGCAGTGATTTTGGAGCCCCCCAAAATGATGTCTGTCACTGTTTCCATTGTTTCCCCATCTATTTGCCATGAAACGATGGGATGGATGCCATGATCTTAGTTTTTTGAATATTGAGTTTTAAGCCAGCTTTTCACTCTCTCCTTTCACTTTCATCAGAGGCTCTTCAGTTTCTCTTTGCTTTCTGCCATGAAGATGGTATCATATTTCTCCTGTCAATTAATATTAATATTTCTCCTGTCAATTTCTTTGGAATTCCAGCTTGTGCTTCATCCAGCCTGGCATTTTGCATGATGTACTCTGCATATAAGTTAAATAAGCAGGGTGACAATATACAGCCTGGACATACTCCTTTCCCAATTTGGAACCATTCTGTTGTTCCATGTCTGTTTCTAACTGTTGCTTCTTGACCTGCAAATAGATTTCTCAGGAGGCAGGTAAGGCGGTCTGGTATTCCCATCTCTTGAAGAATTTTCCAGTTTACTGTGATCCACACAGTCAAAGGCTTTGGCATAGTCAATAAAGTAGAAGTAGGTGTTTTTCTGGGATTATTTTGCTTTTTATATGATCCAGTGGGTGTTGGCATTGATATCTGGTTCCTCTGCCTTTACTAAATCCAGCTTGAACATCTGGAAGTTCTCGGTTCATGTACTGTTGAAGCCTTGCTCGGAGAATTTTGAGCATTACTTGGCTAGCGTGTGAGATGAGTGCAATTGTGTGATAGTTTGAACATTCTTTGGCATTGCCTTTCTTTGGTATTGGAATAAAAACTGACTTTTTACAGCCCTGTGACCATTGCTGAGTTTTCCAAATTTGCTGGCCTACCGAGTGCAGCACTTTCACAGCATCATCTTTTAGGACTTGAAATAGTTCAGCTGGAATCCCATCACCTCCACTAGGGTTGTTCATAGTGATGCTTCCTAAGGCCCACTTGACTTTGGACTCCAGAATGTCTGGCTCTAGGTGAGTGATCACACCATCATGGCTATCTGGGTCATTAAGATTTTTCTTGTATATAGTTCTTCTTTCAGGATCAAGCACGAGGTTGGAGAAATCATATTTCGGTGGCCCAGTGCTGGATGGTGGAGGAGGGAACCTGGACCAGTGGGGCCGGGGGAGTGGTCCAANGCTATCTGGGTCATTAAGATTTTTCTTGTATATAGTTCTTCTTTCAGGATCAAGCACGAGGTTGGAGAAATCATATTTCGGTGGCCCAGTGCTGGACAGTGGAGGAGGGAACCTGGACCAGTGGGGCCGGGGGAGTGGTCCAAATTCATCGCCCTCACTAGCTCCTGGATTCCACCCTCAACCTGAGCCCCATATTGGTCTTCAGCTCTCTGCGCCTTTCTGCTTCCTGCTTTCCCCATTTCCGTCAGAAGTCTGAACTGTTTCTGCTTCCTACAGAACCTTTGGTGACCCGGCTGGAGATCTTGAGGTCAGCATCTTAGAATGTTTACTGAACACTTACTATGTGTTTGGTAGTACCTGAAACCTGGTCACACAAAGGCAGTTAGGAGCATCTGCCCAGAAGGAGTGAGAGATATGTATAATCAAGCAGGATAGCATAAAATGCTGTGATGTAATGAAGAAATGAGCACAGGTGTGATGGGGGCACTAAAGAATCAGAATATGAAAAGCTCCAATTGGAGAGTGGTGAGGACTCTTGTCTTGGGTGGTCAGAGCGAACTGAGACTGTGCCATCTGCAGTGAGGGGAAGAGTCAGGTGACTGGACGCTGAACCTCAGTTTCTCATCTGTGACATAGTGACTAAACACTTATCTCACAGATTGCATCCAGATGAAGTGAAATTGTATCTATAAAAAGCCTGGCACGTAGTACCTTTTAAATCCGAGTGCTTTTCTCCTTCCTCTGACTCAGACCAGAAGCTGAGAAACTGCACCAGGTAGAGGTTTCCACTTTTTTTCTACATAAAATGCTAACAAAAACTCAGAAGTAAATGGCTGGCTGGTTAGAAGCAGAGGAGAGACGAGAGCACAGATCTCCTGGCACCAGCAGATGCCACGATGGGTGCTCCTTGTGTGGTACCTGCAAGCACAGAGACAATTCATTATCTCAGGTGTCCATGTCTTGTGATGCCACAGTAAGAGGTGGATCAGAGAGCAGGTGGTTCACAGAGCCCCAAAGCACAGGCGACATTAGGCTTCTTGAAGGTCAAGCTCTAGCTCTGCAATGAGCTGTCCACCTCGGTGACCCAGGAACCTTTGGGCTTTACTTATCTCGTCCACCCTTCCTGTCCTCCTCAGTATCAGTCCAGTAAATGGCAAGCAGAAGTCTCTAACCTTCAGATCTGGAGATGCTACTATGGATGTGTATTATAACATGTATCATTACTTCCAGGTGGCTCAGTGGTAAAGAACCCTCCTGCCAATGCAGGAGATGTGGGTTCGATCTCTGGTTCGGGGAGAAGACCTGGAGGAGGAAATGATGATCCACTTCAGTATTCCTGCCTGGGATCATCCCATGGGCAGAGGAGCCTGGTGGCCTGTGGCCCATAGGATCACACAGAATCAGACAGGACTGAGCAACTGAGTACACACATCACATGTTCATGAATCAAATTGTGTATGTGTCTTAGTGAGTCAAAATTTTGGTGATGAAGGGGGCATCTGCACAAGGAGGGGTGTCCTCAGATTCTCAGTTTGAAGTAGAGACGGGAGTAAGGTATTCATTTCTCCATGTTGTACAGGAAGCTGCATAGAGCAGGTAAGGTGGGAGCCTCAACAGCCAAAGACATCTTAAGAGCTCTTAAATTTCTTAAGGAATTCTGAGGGTAGGAGCTAATGAAATAATTAGCACTGCGCTTCTGAAGGGCAACCATAGATAAGCTGCACCTAGGAGCCAGCTGGGTATCTGCACAAGCTAAGTTGACAAGGGGGGGCAGCTCTTTAAACACTTCTCAGTAATCAGCTAAATTACAGATTACCCTGTAAAGAGGAGTTCCAAATGAATGCTCGCTAAATGTTGTTGTGCTGTGCAATTTGCTGTCTATAAAAACCTAGGGTTATATTTTAGCTGTGCCCATTGTTAAACCAAAAGACTGTCCTTTTTATTAAAAAGTGAGTGAAGATTTGTCAGGGTATTTCTGCTTTCTACAGTTCTTTAAGCCTGAAGAAAGTTTAACTCCAGGGCTCTCACAGACCTTTATACAGTAGAATGCATAGGGGATTAATCTAGCATCACAGGGCTTCAGCCGCACTATACAGGCACATTACATGGAAGTTTGCTATTTTTCCAGGCAAGAATACTGGGGTGGGTTGTCATTCTCTCCTCCAGGGGATCTTTCCAGCCCAGGGATTGAACACAGGTCTCTTACTTCTCTTGCACTGGCAGACTGCTAGCGCCTGCTTCCCTGGTGGCTCAGACGGTAAAGAATTTGCCTACAGTGCAGGTAGATCTGGGATCAATCCCTGGCCCAGGAAGATCCCCTGGAGAAGGGAATGGCTACTCACACTAGTATTCCTGCCTGGAGGAGCCTAGTGGGCTACAGTCCATGGGGCCCCAAAGGGTTGGAGACGACTGAGTGACTAAGCACACATACAGGTATAATAACAAGTCAAAGACAGTCGAGCATTTTGCCTCTTACATCCTTTTTGTTTTTTGGCTGTGCTGGGTCTTAGTTGCGGCATGTGGGATCTAGTTCCCTAACTTGAGATCAAACCCAGGCCCCCTGCATTGGGAGCACAGAGTCCTAGCCACTGGACCAGCAGAAGAGTACCTGCTTCTTATATCTTCTCAGAGATTCTTGGTCCAGAATCCTTGGAGCCAAGATTATTCCCGAATCAGCTAGTGGCTGTGTATCTTGTGATGAATGCTCCTTCTGTTGTAGACAAAATTCACCGTAAACAAGAGGTCAATTTCTTAATGCACTTCAATAGCCAGTGTCATAGGCCAATAGGGTCAGGAAATATTTATCAATAAAATATTGATAAAATTTTTAAATCAATAAAAGCACTACTATTACTGAGCACTCCTATGTGCAAGGCACGTTTATAAATGCTATGCATGTAGTAGCTCATAACATCCTCTTAACACACTAGGGTAAGTACCACAATTACTCTCATTTTGCAAATAAGGAAATTAAAGCTTATAAGGAACTCTTTGATACTACCAACATAAGTGGTATGTTAACTTTCTATTGTTCCAAAACAAATTATTCCAAAGCTTAGAGGCATAAAATAATAAATAAAACACATATTATCTGGCATAGTTCCTAGGTCAGGCATTTACAAGTCATTTAATAGGTATTTCTGGCTCAGGACCTCTTATGAGGTCATAGTCAAGACATCAGTCGGGGCTGCATCCTCTGAAGGCTTGATCAAGCTTAAAGGATTTGGGTCCAAGATGGCTCACTCATGTGGACAGCAAGTTAGTGCTTGCTTTGGGTGGAGTTTTTCATTATGGGGTCTTCTTCAGGGGATGCTTTAATGTTTTGCGTCAGTATAGCTGGCATTCTCCAGACTGAATAATCCAAGAGAGAGACAAGATGGGGAATTCAATGTCTTTATAATCTAGCCCCAGAAATCACATACAGGCACTTCTACTATCTTCTGTACCCTCCATTTAATTGTCATCTGCCAGAAATGTGTCTCATCACCACCTGGAGCTGGAAGGGAACGTAAGGGGCGAGCAGTCTTAGTGGGCTGGTATGTGAGTAAGGGCAGAATGGGAATGGGGATTGGGCAGATACCTAGCACAGCTCGCCCAGTGTCACATCTGAAAAAGTAGCCGCTGTCTTCTCCTCCCCTGTACAGAACTGCCCCCTCTGCCCTCCTCCCCGGCTCCTTGAAAATATCCATGAGTCATGCAATGTGGAGGCAGGTATGTTGGGATCTACCAGCCAAACTTCCCACCAGCAACTTGTAAACACTTTACTCTGGTGATTCCTCCGCCCTCATGCCCCATGCAGTGTTTGGAAGGTGCAGCCACAGAACCTATCATTGGAACAACTGCCATCCACCCTCTCCCACAAATTTAGCTTCATGTTGTAATCCTTGAGAAGAACAAGAGGTGCTGGATGGAGCATCCTGTTGGCAAGCCGTGGGCCAAGCTCTTGCCCTTCAGTTCTGCTACTTGACTACTTGGTACTGTCAACTTAAATAGTCACAACCCCAAAGTTGAAAGTTATGTTTTATTTGCTTGAAATTTTTAGGACTTCAAGCATGGGAGACAGCATCTCAGGTAACCCTGAGAGAACTGTTTCGAGGAGATGGTGGGGGGAGTCATCTTAGATAGAAGTTTACAACAAGGGGCAGGTAGTCTGAGCAGCAAAAAACTATTGTTAATTAAGGACAATCAGGTATCTCAAGTTAAAGAACTTGGCATTTTTCTATGCGTGGGAAGATGCAAGAGTCTGGGCTCACTGACATCATCCCTTGCATATGCATTCCAGTTATCTGGGGCCTCATAGCTGAGCTGGTAAAGAATCCACCTGCAATGCAGGAGACCCCGGTTCTATTCCTAGGTCGGGAAGATCCACTGGAAAAGGGATATACTATCCATTCCAGTATTCTTGGGCTTCCCTTGTGGCTCAACTAGTAAAGAATCTGCTGGCAATGTGGGAGACCTGGGTTTAATCCCTGGGCTGGGAAGATCCCCTGGAGAAGGGAAAGGCTACCTGCTCCAGTATTCTGGCCTGGAGAATTCCATGGACTATATAGTCCAGGGGGTCCAAAGAGTCAGACATGACTGAATGACTTTCACTCTGTCTGGGGCCAGCATCCTGAGACTTGATTTTTCACATCCTTAGCTTAGTTCCTCTCTTACCATAGGGAATGTAGTAGGGGATGGCAGCAGCTATCAGCAGATCGCAGGTGTTGTTTTTCCTGGGTGCCCTCCAGTTCAGAAATTTACACTGAGAGAGACAGAATCGCTGATGGCCATGTTTATAAACAAGACATCTTTGTTTATTGATATGGCAGGAAATACTCCATTTTCAATGCAAGGCGATATTCCTGGTTGAGGCACCCCAGTAAGATAGGGGCCTATTAAGAGTTTTTTGGAACAAATGAAAACCCGAAGATATGCAGAGCCTCTCTCCTAGCTTCCCATTCTCTGCCAGGTTTTCCTCTGGGGAGGAACCCTCAAGACTCTTCCAAATTGATTTACTCCTTTCCAGAAACCTCCAGAAACAGGAAAAGGTTGTCAGTGAGAAATTCAATCCCATCTCTTACCATTTCCTCCTGCTTTCCGTTCTGTGGGGGAACAGTCATGCTGAGGCTGTTACCGCTGGTGGCCATGGAAACAGAATAATTGACATAACAGTGTGAAAGTCATAAACGTAATGAAACTATAGTTTTTATTGCATTTCACTCTCATCTCTGATTAAATCAGATCTGCATAATGCGAAGATATTAAATTTCCACGTTTCTCATTTTCTCTCCCCTGCCAATAGGAAGAAAGCTGTGTAGGGAGAGAACCCTGCCTGTGGGCTGGGGACATAAGGGCTCTAGATTCTGCTGAAAAATGTTTTTTAATCACCTGTACCGGCTGGCCCACAAGGCAAAGCCACCTCTTCAGAAACCGTGGGGTTCTGGCTCCATGGAAACACAGCTGTTTTCCTCTGGCAGGTGGAGACTTCATGGAGGTTTGCAGGCACCAGAGATGGACAGGTCAAGAGCATCAAGGAGATACGCTAATTCAAGAACCAGGTCCAACTCACTGCCAGGACTGTGAGAGCTGGGGACTTGGAGGTGGGGGGAGCACTGCTTACAACAAAACCAGCAAGAACGGGGAGAGAATGGAACCATGCTGGTCCAACAGTAACGCACCGGTGACTGTGTTTCAGGCACTGGGCTAGGTTCCGCAAGGATTTAAAGATCCATGCTGCTGCTGCTGCTGATGCTATTAGAGCTTTCACTCCCAAGGGGGCGATGCAATGCACAAACTACTGCAATAAGAAAGGGAATTTGACAAAGAGGCAAAGTGCTCTAAAAATTTACAGGAAGGAGTGCTCACCTCTGATAGGAGTCTTAGAAATATCATGGAGAAAATATCACGGAGATGTAGCCCTTAGCCAGCACTTATAAAACCTCTNCAAACTACTGCAATAAGAAAGGGAATTTGACAAAGAGGCAAAGTGCTCTAAAAATTTACAGGAAGGAGTGCTCACCTCTGATAGGAGTCTTAGAAATATCATGGAGAAAATATCACGGAGATGTAGCCCTTAGCCAGCACTTATAAAACCTCTACACCTGAAACTAATATAATATTGTATGTCAGTTATAATTTAACTTTAAAAAGAAAAAAAAACGAGTAGCTGTAAAGTTGTTTTAAATTCTTGGGTTTGGATCCTTGATTTTAATTTTCAGTAGATATTCAAGGTAGTTGCCACCCATCAACGGATGAAGAAACCCATGCCTCAAAGACACTGAGGAAATCTTCCAAGGTGACAGAGTGAGGAAGCGATCATCTTAGCCCTCTGTGATATGAATGGGCCAAAAATGACCTCTGTGTATAGGTCACTAGGTTGTCCCTTCAATGTAGGCTGAGATCCATTAGCTCCAAAGCCCACTGGCACCAAACCCGGATTTTTTTTTTACACATCTGATTGTTGTTTCTTTTCTGTATAAATGAAATTTAATAATAAATGGGATGTGCTCCCGGATAAAGAAGCTAATAACAGGCAGAGAAAGAGGAGGCTCAGATTATATAGGTGGGAAGGGGTTTATGACCAGCTTGGCATATTTGGAGAAATGGCCCATGTTCAGAGGGGATGATGGGCTCAGGGCAAGAGTAGAATGAAGGAGACAGAGAAATGGAAAAGGAGACAGTGAACTGGATATGAGGTTTCAGTACTGGTCTCGGGTGTGCATGCGCTCAGTGGTGTCCAGCTTGTCCCTTGTGTGTGTGTTACTTGCTCAGTCGTGTCTGACTCTTTGCAACCCTATGGACAGTAGTCCACCAGGCTCCCTGTCCATGGGATTTTCCAGGCAAGAATGCTGGAGTGGATTGCCATTTCCTCCTCCAGGAGATCTTCCCCAACCTGGGATTGAATTGTGTCTCCTGCACTGAAAGGCTGATTCCTTACCACTGAGCCACCTGGGAATTCCACTGGTCTCAGGAGAGGCAGTTATAAGTACTGTTTTGGGGTGGGGTGTACAAGAAGGCCTCTGTGTGTGGAGAGAAAAATGTGGCCAAATGAGAAAGCCCAGAGCCAAGCAGAGAAAGATTATAAGATTGGGGACAGCATCCATGTGAAAGCCATCACGAGCTGCATAGGAAAGCAAGGGGCAGGTTCAGCATCTGCTCTGCCCCAGTGGGTTAGGGAAGAACCAAGGCAGCCCAGTGGTAGTACCAATTGGGCACCGGGATCCACTGATGGCCATGCCATTGCCTAAAAACACTGATAATGCATGCAACCTACAGGCGACACGTCCATTTTTTTAAATAGCAGCCTCAGAATTAAGATCAATATATGTAGGGAGATGGGGCATGTAGCCGTGGAGGTCCAGGATGCTGTGAGCTGATCTAGCTATAGGAAGCAAAGAGCCAGCCATGGGCACCTAGGACCAAGTATAGTAAACTTAGACCCTCCAAGTGCCATTGACATGAGTTGTGATTCCATTCAACCATCTCATCCTCTGTCTTCCCCTTCTCCTCCTGCCTTCAATCTTTTCCAGCAATAGGCTCTTTTCCAATGAGAAGGTTCTTTGCATCAGGTGATCAAAATATTGGAGCTTCAACTTCAGCATCAATCCTCCCAATGAATGGTCAGGGTTGATTTCCTTTAGGATTGACTGGTTTGATCTTGGTGTCCAAGGGATTCTCAAGAGTCTTCTCCAGCACCACAGTTTGAAGGCATCACTTCTTCAGTGCTCAGCCTTTTTTATTGTCCAGCTCTCACATCCTTACGTGACTACTGGAAAAACCATAGCTTTGACTGTATTGGCCTTTGTAGGCAAAGTAATGTCTCTGCTTTTTAATATACTGTCTAGGTTTGTCGTTGCTTTTCTTCCAAGGAACAACTGTCTTTTAATTTCATGGCTGCAGTCACCATCCACAGTGATTTTGGAGCCCAAGAAAATAAAGTCTATCACTGTTTCCAAGGGCAGGGAACACTGTTTCCACTGTTTTTAGCCAGCAGCTCCATCACAGGGGAAGATGCAGGGCCTGGAGGGATAAGCAAAAGTAAAGTGGATGGAATTTAAAGAAATACTGAGCAAGGAATTCCTCTATTTAGTCTCTTTAAGGACAAGGTTGATTCCAGAATCTATGGAGTGGAAGAAAGTACTTTCACAACAGATTACAGGATAGATGAGATGTTGGTTAGAAATTTAGAGATCTCCAAAAACACAAGTCAAACAGAATTTTCCATTGTTGTAAAGAGAGACATAAAGAGAAAACTCCTCTGTGTTCTGTCTGCTCACAGAAGACCCTCAATACCTCTGGCTTGGCAGACCTACCAAATGTGGGTAGGCTTTTCCCACACTAAGCAATCCTCCAATTCTCTGACACCAATCTAACTCAACTCAGAAGCTATCTATCTGGACTTAGATAAAGTCTGCAGGTTAAGGGCCCAGCCCCAAAGACTGCTCTTACTTTGGATGCTTTTGCAAGTCATGGTTGTCACCAACTAGCTATAAATCGCAGGTTCCCATAAATTCCTCCTCGGGTACAGTCCTCTTTAGAATGGTTCACAGACTCAGGAAGACAGTTTGCCTACTAGTTATTGATGTTTGGTCACTAAGTCCTGTTTGACTTTTCTTGACCCTATGGACTGTAGCCAACCAAGATCCTCTGTCCTTGAGCTTCTCCAGGCAAGAATACTAGAGTGGGCTTCCAGTTCCTTCTCCAGGGGATCTTCCCGACCCAGGGATCGAACCTGTGTCTCCTGCATTGGCAGGCAGATTTTTTTTTTTTTTNATCTGCCAGAAATGTGTCTCATCACCACCTGGAGCTGGAAGGGAACGTAAGGGGCGAGCAGTCTTAGTGGGCTGGTATGTGAGTAAGGGCAGAATGGGAATGGGGATTGGGCAGATACCTAGCACAGCTCGCCCAGTGTCACATCTGAAAAAGTAGCCACTGTCTTCTCCTCCCCTGTACAGAACTGCCCCCTCTGCCCTCCTCCCCGGCTCCTTGAAAATATCCATGAGTCATGCAATGTGGAGGCAGGTATGTTGGGATCTACCAGCCAAACTTCCCACCAGCAACTTGTAAACACTTTACTCTGGTGATTCCTCCGCCCTCATGCCCCATGCAGTGTTTGGAAGGTGCAGCCACAGAACCTATCATTGGAACAACTGCCATCCACCCTCTCCCACAAATTTAGCTTCATGTTGTAATCCTTGAGAAGAACAAGAGGTGCTGGATGGAGCATCCTGTTGGCAAGCCATGGGCCAAGCTCTTGCCCTTCAGTTCTGCTACTTGACTACTTGGTACTGTCAACTTAAATAGTCACAACCCCAAAGTTGAAAGTTATGTTTTATTTGCTTGAAATTTTTAGGACTTCAAGCATGGGAGACAGCATCTCAGGTAACCCTGAGAGAACTGTTTCGAGGAGATGGTGGGGGGAGTCATCTTAGATAGAAGTTTACAACAAGGGGCAGGTAGTCTGAGCAGCAAAAAACTATTGTTAATTAAGGACAATCAGGTATCTCAAGTTAAAGAACTTGGCATTTTTCTATGCGTGGGAAGATGCAAGAGTCTGGGCTCACTGACATCATCCCTTGCATATGCATTCCAGTTATCTGGGGCCTCATAGCTGAGCTGGTAAAGAATCCACCTGCAATGCAGGAGACCCCGGTTCTATTCCTAGGTCGGGAAGATCCACTGGAAAAGGGATATACTATCCATTCCAGTATTCTTGGGCTTCCCTTGTGGCTCAACTAGTAAAGAATCTGCTGGCAATGTGGGAGACCTGGGTTTAATCCCTGGGCTGGGAAGATCCCCTGGAGAAGGGAAAGGCTACCTGCTCCAGTATTCTGGCCTGGAGAATTCCATGGACTATATAGTCCAGGGGGTCCAAAGAGTCAGACATGACTGAATGACTTTCACTCTGTCTGGGGCCAGCATCCTGAGACTTGATTTTTCACATCCTTAGCTTAGTTCCTCTCTTACCATAGGGAATGTAGTAGGGGATGGCAGCAGCTATCAGCAGATCGCAGGTGTTGTTTTTCCTGGGTGCCCTCCAGTTCAGAAATTTACACTGAGAGAGACAGAATCGCTGATGGCCATGTTTATAAACAAGACATCTTTGTTTATTGATATGGCAGGAAATACTCCATTTTCAATGCAAGGCGATATTCCTGGTTGAGGCACCCCAGTAAGATAGGGGCCTATTAAGAGTTTTTTGGAACAAATGAAAACCCGAAGATATGCAGAGCCTCTCTCCTAGCTTCCCATTCTCTGCCAGGTTTTCCTCTGGGGAGGAACCCTCAAGACTCTTCCAAATTGATTTACTCCTTTCCAGAAACCTCCAGAAACAGGAAAAGGTTGTCAGTGAGAAATTCAATCCCATCTCTTACCATTTCCTCCTGCTTTCCGTTCTGTGGGGGAACAGTCATGCTGAGGCTGTTACCGCTGGTGGCCATGGAAACAGAATAATTGACATAACAGTGTGAAAGTCATAAACGTAATGAAACTATAGTTTTTATTGCATTTCACTCTCATCTCTGATTAAATCAGATCTGCATAATGCGAAGATATTAAATTTCCACGTTTCTCATTTTCTCTCCCCTGCCAATAGGAAGAAAGCTGTGTAGGGAGAGAACCCTGCCTGTGGGCTGGGGACATAAGGGCTCTAGATTCTGCTGAAAAATGTTTTTTAATCACCTGTACCGGCTGGCCCACAAGGCAAAGCCACCTCTTCAGAAACCGTGGGGTTCTGGCTCCATGGAAACACAGCTGTTTTCCTCTGGCAGGTGGAGACTTCATGGAGGTTTGCAGGCACCAGAGATGGACAGGTCAAGAGCATCAAGGAGATACGCTAATTCAAGAACCAGGTCCAACTCACTGCCAGGACTGTGAGAGCTGGGGACTTGGAGGTGGGGGGAGCACTGCTTACAACAAAACCAGCAAGAACGGGGAGAGAATGGAACCATGCTGGTCCAACAGTAACGCACCGGTGACTGTGTTTCAGGCACTGGGCTAGGTTCCGCAAGGATTTAAAGATCCATGCTGCTGCTGCTGCTGATGCTATTAGAGCTTTCACTCCCAAGGGGGCGATGCAATGCACAAACTACTGCAATAAGAAAGGGAATTTGACAAAGAGGCAAAGTGCTCTAAAAATTTACAGGAAGGAGTGCTCACCTCTGATAGGAGTCTTAGAAATATCATGGAGAAAATATCACGGAGATGTAGCCCTTAGCCAGCACTTATAAAACCTCTACACCTGAAACTAATATAATATTGTATGTCAGTTATAATTTAACTTTAAAAAGAAAAAAAAACGAGTAGCTGTAAAGTTGTTTTAAATTCTTGGGTTTGGATCCTTGATTTTAATTTTCAGTAGATATTCAAGGTAGTTGCCACCCATCAACGGATGAAGAAACCCATGCCTCAAAGACACTGAGGAAATCTTCCAAGGTGACAGAGTGAGGAAGCGATCATCTTAGCCCTCTGTGATATGAATGGGCCAAAAATGACCTCTGTGTATAGGTCACTAGGTTGTCCCTTCAATGTAGGCTGAGATCCATTAGCTCCAAAGCCCACTGGCACCAAACCCGGATTTTTTTTTTACACATCTGATTGTTGTTTCTTTTCTGTATAAATGAAATTTAATAATAAATGGGATGTGCTCCCGGATAAAGAAGCTAATAACAGGCAGAGAAAGAGGAGGCTCAGATTATATAGGTGGGAAGGGGTTTATGACCAGCTTGGCATATTTGGAGAAATGGCCCATGTTCAGAGGGGATGATGGGCTCAGGGCAAGAGTAGAATGAAAGAGACAGAGAAATGGAAAAGGAGACAGTGAACTGGATATGAGGTTTCAGTACTGGTCTCGGGTGTGCATGCGCTCAGTGGTGTCCAGCTTGTCCCTTGTGTGTGTGTTACTTGCTCAGTCGTGTCTGACTCTTTGCAACCCTATGGACAGTAGTCCACCAGGCTCCCTGTCCATGGGATTTTCCAGGCAAGAATGCTGGAGTGGATTGCCATTTCCTCCTCCAGGAGATCTTCCCCAACCTGGGATTGAATTGTGTCTCCTGCACTGAAAGGCTGATTCCTTACCACTGAGCCACCTGGGAATTCCACTGGTCTCAGGAGAGGCAGTTATAAGTACTGTTTTGGGGTGGGGTGTACAAGAAGGCCTCTGTGTGTGGAGAGAAAAATGTGGCCAAATGAGAAAGCCCAGAGCCAAGCAGAGAAAGATTATAAGATTGGGGACAGCATCCATGTGAAAGCCATCACGAGCTGCATAGGAAAGCAAGGGGCAGGTTCAGCATCTGCTCTGCCCCAGTGGGTTAGGGAAGAACCAAGGCAGCCCAGTGGTAGTACCAATTGGGCACCGGGATCCACTGATGGCCATGCCATTGCCTAAAAACACTGATAATGCATGCAACCTACAGGCGACACGTCCATTTTTTTAAATAGCAGCCTCAGAATTAAGATCAATATATGTAGGGAGATGGGGCATGTAGCCGTGGAGGTCCAGGATGCTGTGAGCTGATCTAGCTATAGGAAGCAAAGAGCCAGCCATGGGTACCTAGGACCAAGTATAGTAAACTTAGACCCTCCAAGTGCCATTGACATGAGTTGTGATTCCATTCAACCATCTCATCCTCTGTCTTCCCCTTCTCCTCCTGCCTTCAATCTTTTCCAGCAATAGGCTCTTTTCCAATGAGAAGGTTCTTTGCATCAGGTGATCAAAATATTGGAGCTTCAACTTCAGCATCAATCCTCCCAATGAATGGTCAGGGTTGATTTCCTTTAGGATTGACTGGTTTGATCTTGGTGTCCAAGGGATTCTCAAGAGTCTTCTCCAGCACCACAGTTTGAAGGCATCACTTCTTCAGTGCTCAGCCTTTTTTATTGTCCAGCTCTCACATCCTTACGTGACTACTGGAAAAACCATAGCTTTGACTGTATTGGCCTTTGTAGGCAAAGTAATGTCTCTGCTTTTTAATATACTGTCTAGGTTTGTCGTTGCTTTTCTTCCAAGGAACAACTGTCTTTTAATTTCATGGCTGCAGTCACCATCCACAGTGATTTTGGAGCCCAAGAAAATAAAGTCTATCACTGTTTCCAAGGGCAGGGAACACTGTTTCCACTGTTTTTAGCCAGCAGCTCCATCACAGGGGAAGATGCAGGGCCTGGAGGGATAAGCAAAAGTAAAGTGGATGGAATTTAAAGAAATACTGAGCAAGGAATTCCTCTATTTAGTCTCTTTAAGGACAAGGTTGATTCCAGAATCTATGGAGTGGAAGAAAGTACTTTCACAACAGATTACAGGATAGATGAGATGTTGGTTAGAAATTTAGAGATCTCCAAAAACACAAGTCAAACAGAATTTTCCATTGTTGTAAAGAGAGACATAAAGAGAAAACTCCTCTGTGTTCTGTCTGCTCACAGAAGACCCTCAATACCTCTGGCTTGGCAGACCTACCAAATGTGGGTAGGCTTTTCCCACACTAAGCAATCCTCCAATTCTCTGACACCAATCTAACTCAACTCAGAAGCTATCTATCTGGACTTAGATAAAGTCTGCAGGTTAAGGGCCCAGCCCCAAAGACTGCTCTTACTTTGGATGCTTTTGCAAGTCATGGTTGTCACCAACTAGCTATAAATCGCAGGTTCCCATAAATTCCTCCTCGGGTACAGTCCTCTTTAGAATGGTTCACAGACTCAGGAAGACAGTTTGCCTACTAGTTATTGATGTTTGGTCACTAAGTCCTGTTTGACTTTTCTTGACCCTATGGACTGTAGCCAACCAAGATCCTCTGTCCTTGAGCTTCTCCAGGCAAGAATACTAGAGTGGGCTTCCAGTTCCTTCTCCAGGGGATCTTCCCGACCCAGGGATCGAACCTGTGTCTCCTGCATTGGCAGGCAGATTTTTTTTTTTTTTAACCACTGAGCCATGTGGAAAGCCCTCGCCTACTAGATTTCTGGTTTATTTCAAAGGCTGTAAGTCAGGAACAATCAGATGGAAGAGAGACAGAGAGCAAGATGTGTGGGAAGGGCCCAAGAGTCTGCACCCTCTCCACTCTCACCCCCTCCCGAAACCTCCACAATTCACCAAGCTCTCCAAAACCCTCCATTCAGATCTTTTACGGAGGCTTCATGACATGGGGATGATTGATTAAATCACTGGTAATGAAACTCCAGCCCCTCTCCTCTCCCAGAAGGTCAGGATGGAGAAGGACCGGGAAGTGGATAGCTGCAACCCTCCGATCATGTGGTTGGTTAGTCCCCCCGTGTGTGCTCAGCCATGTGTCAAATCCCCACCTGCCCCACACCACCCCTTAGACTGACCTCCTGCCCCCTGTCTCGTCTGGATCATACCCAGAGCTCTACCCAATTCCAGGTTCAAACCCAGCTCACTCAGGTTCCTGGGCAGCTGCCCATGAGGAAAAGACTCTGATATTGGGAAAGATTGAAGGCAAAAGGAGAAGGAGGCCGCAGAGGATGAGATGGTTAAAGCGTCACTGACTTAATGACATGAATTTGAGCAAATTCCAGGAGACAGTGGAGGACAGAGGAGCCTGGTGTGCTGCAGTCCATGGGGTCGCAGAGTCAGACATGACTTAGCAACTGAACAACATCGACACCCGTGAGGACAGCATTCTTAACACCAACATCTTCATTTCTCCAAGCGCCATTCTCACGGCTCTGTTTTCTAACACGAACCTCTAGCATCAGGAATGATGACCTCTATAAAAGATGCCACACTGCCTGTGATGGTGACTCATCATAATGACACAAGGAGGCACTTTGCTCGTGAAATACAGCAGAGCCCTCCAGGGAGAAATGATCTTCCTGAAGCAGATTCAGGAAAGTCAACGAGACAGACATTTGCAATTCCCCTGACCCCAGACACATCCCGAATCTGTCTCTTTCCCCTTTGTCCTTGGGTGGGTTTCCTGTGCCACATCTCACTGAGCACCTTCTGGGTTCCTCCACGTGCAGCGAGGGACTCCCACCGGGAGCCCCAGCACTCACTCTCAAAGTCCCGGGAGGACTCGGGTGTGCGTGTGGGGTCTAATGAAGACTTCTCTGCAGATCCGAGGCTAGGGACAGATTGTACGTGGGAGGAGATGTTCTCTTGGTGTCTGCTCAAAATGCTGTTTCCGAGTTCCTCGTTCCAAGAGGGAAATGAATGGGGATTGCCTGAACTACACTCGAGCTGAAACAAATCACTTAACTAGGATTATAGGACTCTGCAGGAAGAGTTTTCCTTTTGCTCTTTTTGTCCCTAACTGAGATCTATGAGAAGGTTCCTGGACTGCATGCTGACCCACCTGTTCCCGCCTTCCCCTCTACTCTGCTCCCACTGGACGGCTCCCACGATGCCCCAGTCTCTGAGCTCTGGAAACATCTTGCATGCCATCCCCTGCCCCCAACCCTACCTAAGGTAGCAGTGACCTCCACTGATGCTAATCTTGGCATGCCAGCTCTTCTATCACCTGCATGACCAATTCCCTGAATGTAACTCCCTCTGTTTTAAGGACCTCTAGTTCTTTCTCTTTTTTGAGGAAGTTTTTCTTAGTTTTCCTAAGAACTGATAAAGATCTTAAATAAAAGCTAATGCTTTTATGGCATTAGAGCATGCTTTACAGCATCACTTCATTTGATCACCATAACTTGCCCCATGAAGTGGATACTATCATTCTCCCCATTTTACAGATGTGGAGATTGAGGACTAATGAGGTCACATGGTAGATCAGTGGTGAGCTGGAGTTCAAGATGGGTTCTGTAATCCATGTTCTGAACCCCCAATAAAAATACAACAGATACACAAATTATCTTGAATTACAGAATTTTTGATGTAAGAGCATATTAGGGTCATGGTTGTCAACATGTAGCTCCAGGACCAGCAGCATTAGCATCACCTACAAAGTTATAAATGCAGATTGTAGGGATTTCCCTGATGGTCCAGTGGCTAAGACTACTCGCTCCCAAGGCAAGAAACTGGAGTTCAGTCCTTGGCTGGGAACTAGATCTCACATGCTGCAACTAAGAACTGGTGCAGCCAAAGAAATAAAATTTAATTTCTTTTTTTTTTTNCAACCTCTGGCCCCAGCAGAAGTGGCCTAAACTTTGTTTCAGGCATAAAGGGAGGCCCTTGCAGCGGGATGGAGGGGTCTGCAGTGGAGCACAATCTGACTGATGTTTTTAAATCACTGTGGAGGGTGGGTGGTAGAGGCCTGAGAGTGGAGGCAAAGAGGCCAGCAAGGAGGCTGTTCCACTGGAGATGTTCAGACCAGCATTTGGTACATAACAAGCACTCATAAAATTAGCAACTTTGAATCAGAGTCTGTAGCCCTTCTTTTTGAAAAAAGACATCAACCAAAAGGGTCAATTATCTGATTAGGACATCTTCTACCTGCGAAAATCAGGTCTTCCGGTTCTCTGTCACAGAGATAAGCCCCTGTAGCTCTAGGAGGCTTGGGGACATAGCTGTTCCTCCCTCCTTGGACCCTGTGCAGCTTCGCTGGCTCCTGGGCCAGGGGTGGGTACTTGGTTCCCTGATAGTGATCCAGCTTCTGCAGACATCCACCCAACCCAGCTCAGAGACCAAGAGCACTGCTATCGGTTTCTCTTCATTGTCGTGGGCCCAGCTTACGCTTGTATCTTACCAGATTCATGCCATGTTTCTGTGGGTATGGGTGTATGTAGAGAGAGGCAGAGACAGAGTTATGAAATTTTACAGAGAGAAAGCTATCTTCTATATTCTATCATCTACCTATATTAGTGTACTAATGGTGGTGCTTCTCCAAATGGTCCCTCATTGATCCACCCAAAGAGGTATCAGATCAAAGAGAAAAGAAAAAAATTTTTAAGAAAAAAACAACAACAAAAAACAAACCCTGATTTACACCTGAAAGTCTCCAAGTCCTTCAGAGGAAACTTCACAACCTGCACAGCTCTGGGAAGGTAACAAGCATGTAATTAAAAGTATTCCCAAAAGAAACAGGGTGGGTGAGGAGGGTCACCACTAACGCCCTTACGCATGCATCGTCAGTCATGTCCAACTCTTTGTAGCCCTGTGGACTGTAGCCCGCCAGGCTCCTCTGTCCATGGGATTCTCCAGGCAAGAATACTGGAGCGGGTTGTCATTACCTTCGTCAAGGGAACGCTCCGACCCAAGGATGGAACTTGCATCCCAGGCAGATTCTTTACCCCCTGAGCCACTTGGAAAGCCCTCTAATGCCCTTGGCAGTCCTAAGTTCAGGTAGGACTGAACTGTGGGATCTGATGCCATCTCCAGGTGGACAGTGTTGGGACTGAGTTGAATTGCAGGACACTTACCTGGAGCTGGAGAATTGCTTGGACGCCCACCCCCCAGAGCACACAGCTTGGCATCCAGCAAGCAGAATCTTAACTAGCCTTGAGAGCTGCCTTAGGCACTGTTTTCAGGAATCTGAATAGTCCCTTAAAGCTTTCCAGACCCACAGGTTGGTTGGCAAGGTTGCTGAGACAAAGAAAGCAAGCTGTGGTCTTAATGATTTGGGCAGTTATGCAAAAATGTGGATTATCAGGTATTCCAAGGGGGCCAAGGGAGTCGCAGAGGCCGTGCAGCAGGTCTGTTCATTCTCCTCACCAAAGTGTGTGGTGAAGACAGACTTCTATATGGCAGCTTCTTGGATAGGAGACACGCAGGTGGTCTCCTATTGCAAAGACAGGCACCATGAAAAACAAATTTTTTAAAAATAAGGAGACAGGATTGTGTGGGATCCTTACAGATACTTTCGAGTCTCTGTAAAGTTTTATTTTTAAAACACCCAAAGCAAATGGCAAAATGCTAACATTTGTCAAATATCAGCACTGAGTACATGGATGTGTGCACTCTTCTCTGGGTTTGAAATGTTCTATAATAAATGATTTTTAAAAATCAAAAGGAAAAAAAATAAATGCCCCATGGAGTTAGTCTTGGCAGTTGAAATGAGTGAGATCAGGTAATGACCACAGATGGAAACCACCTCCTCCCTCCTATTCAGAGTTTTAAGTCTTTATTGTGCCAGCTGTCAGAAAATGAACCATGGAACTTTTTGCAAAGAGTCAGTATAAACTGGCAAGCCTTGTTTTTGTCACCCTTGGGGGGTTTGCTTGGTTCATATGATAGGTTTTTTTTTTCTCTTGCTTTGGTCTATTCTGAATTAATTCTTAAAAAGTGGATATAACTTATCTTTGCAAGTACATTCCCCTGCCAGTGCACAATTGCTATGGCTGGATCTGTGATTTCATTTCATGCATTTAAACTTTATGTATTCTAGTTATTGAGCTCCCCAGTGGCGCTAGTGGTAGAGAATCCACCTGCTAATGTAGGGGACATAATAGACAGGGGTTCAATCCCTGGGAAGATCCCCTGGAGGTGGAAATGGCAACCCACTCCAGTATTCTTGCCTGGAAAATCCCATAGACAGAGGAGTCTGGTGGGCTATAGTCCATGGGGTCACAACGAGTCGGACATGGCTGAAGCATAAATTTCATTCAAGCAACGCACATTCCACTAACTGGGGCTTCCCTAGTGGCTCCTGTCTACAATGCAGGAGATGCAGGTTCAGTCCCTTGGTCAAGAAGATCCCCTGGACAAGGAAATGGCAACCCACTCCAGTGTTCTTTCCTGAGAAATCCCATGGACAGATGAGCCTGGCAGCCTACAGTCCATGGGGTCACAAAAGAGTCAGACATGACTTAGTGACTAACCCACCACATAGTGGTAATTCCTTGGAAGAACTGGTTATTTGTTGGGGACTGATTGTTATCAATACATTAAGTACCACATCAGATGACACTTTCCTTGGTATCCCTATGAAGCGATTGCTTCCCTTATGATAAATATGTGTGGTTTATGCAGGAAATATTTTACCAAATGCAGAGATCAAATACAGAACTTGAAATAACCTTATTATTGAAAACAGAAAACAGACCATAGCCTTGAGGAAGGATGGAGTCCAGCACTTAGAACTGGAGAAGTCAAGCTCTACATGGTAGTTACTTGAGTCATGGGTCTGCTCAGTAGGGTTGGGGGCCTTTGTAAGCTAGGAGTGGTTTTGGCTGCAAGTCATAGGCTGCCTGGTTTACAGAGGTTGATGCCTGAAGACACTTGGTTATCGCAGAGCACAGAGTCTGCAGGTGGGAAGCCCAGGATTGGTTCAGCTGCTCAACCAGCTTGACAAGGCCCAAACTCTTTCTATCTTTCTGTTCTGCCAACCACAGCATGTGGCTTGTCATTTAAGTGCTTACGAAATGGCTGATGCAGCTATGAGCAGCATGACTACTTTCAAAGGTAGGAGGCAGAGGCTGGGAGAAACAGAGAAAGCCAAGGTAGAGGAAAAAACAAACAAAAGACCTTTTTCTCCAGTGGTTCACTTTAAAATATATACATTTATTTGATTTTGCTCTGTCGGGTCTTAGCTGTATCATGCAGGATCTTTCATTGTGGTGCACAGGGGCTCAGTAGTGGTGGGGCTTAGTTGACCCACAGCATGTGAGATCTTAGTTCCCCATCCAGGGATCAAACTCATGTCCTCTGCATTGCAAGGCAGATTCTTAACCACTAGGGAAGTTCCTAGTGGTTTACTCAAGAAACAACGTTTTACAAAACTTTCCCAGTAGACTGGATCCATGATTTACCTGGACTTGGTATAGTACAACCCCAACAAATCTGTGCATCTTTTAGCAATAACTGAAGTGTAGAGGAAGAGCTATTAAATTGATAATAAAGCGTAATGCCTTAAATTTTGTATGCGTGTGTGTGTTCAACTCTCTGCGACCATATGGACTGTAGCCCGCCAGGTTCCTCTGTCCGTGGGATTGTCCGGGCAAGAATACTGGAAGGGTTGCCATTTCCTTCTTTAGGGGATCTTCCCAACCCAGGGACCAAACCCGAATCTCCTGCATTGTCAGGCAGATTCCTTGCCACTGAACTACCCAAGAAACCCCCCAATTTTGTATGTGCCAGGTCAGTTTTGGACTGGGGAATGGTAATAGCCCTCTAGAGTTGTTTTGAAACATATGGTGAATTAAACAAACAGCTCCTTTTTTTTTTTTTTTTCCCTAACAAAGCTACTTAAGGAACTCACAAAATACTAAACTTCAGTTTTTGGAGGCTTATTAACCTTTATTGGTTTTTTTTATAACAGCAAATGTGGAGGCAAGGATTCCTCAGGTTAGAGTGACAGACTCACCCCAGTTCACCCAGGACTTCCTCCGTGTCAGCACCGACAGTCTGGCACCCTGATAAACCCACAGGTCCTGAGGAAGAAGATTCTGAAGGTCTGATGGAAAGTATTTGATACAGAAAAGAAATCTTGAGAAGGCTTCACAAAACACAGCGTTTTATTGTTCAGTCACTCAGCCATGTGCAACTCTTTGCAACACCATGGACAGCAGCATGCCAGGCTTCCCTGTCATTCACCGTCTCCCAGAGCTTGCTCAACCTCATGTCCATTGAGTCAATGATGCCATCCAACCATCTCATCCGCTGTTGCCCCTGTCTCCTCCTGCCCTCAATCTTTCCCAGCATCAGGGTCTTTTCCAATGAGTCAACGCTTCAGGTCAGGTGGCCAAAATATTAGGAGCTTCAGCTTCAGCATCAGTCCTTCCAGTGGATATTCAGGATTGATTTCTAGACATTGCATAATGCAATGAAAACATATGGACAGGGGGCACGTGGCATGACAATTTTGACATTGCTGCATTAACCAGCAGTGATTTGGTTGAGTTTATCAGCCTCCAAAATATAATCAACTCTAAGCTACATCTTTTCCTGAGATAACAGATATTTATTTAGTCTTTTAGTTCCTTGATTTTCCAGACCACCGATTGTACCCAAAGGAAAATGAGATTTGTTCTGCCCAATTCTAAGGGGATCCTATCTTGACTCTCGATTATTTTCAATTTCTTTAACAATAGCTCACCAATAATTTCAATGTAAAGAATAAATTACCTGTAAATAATCTATGATGGGATTTTTGTCAGGGAGCAAATCTCTGTTTTAAAGGGTTTGGTTTCTCCCATTTCCAAAAAACAAAACAAAACAAAGAACAGAACCAGGTCGGTGTTTGCACATTCTCGGCATTCTGTCACCTGACTCATCTTTCATCATTTTTCAGAGAAAGGGTGGATTCTTCAGTAACACCTGCACACACCTTCAGTTTCAAGGCTGCAGTTTCTAAGGTGCTAGTCCTCGGGTTCACTGAGTCTGGTGAGGAGTCCTCTAGCTGGCTTTCTTCCTACTGGGGGCTTTAGCTGTCTCCTACTATGATTAGTCTAGCCTTCCTGGTTTGAAGATAATTTCTCTAATGGAGAAAAGAAAAGAACAGAATAGAAGTTGAACAGCCTTTTCCCCCTTTCATCAGTTGATATAATAGCATCTGTCCTCAAGTAATCTGATTAAATGTAATTAAAATAAACTCTGAATTCATTTGAATGATTTTTATATCTGGGGCTATATGTTTTCATTTCTCAGCTCTTTTTAAATATAGGCTTAGATTTGCCCCAGAAATTGGACAGAGAAAAATGAAAATGGGTAAGGGAATAGAAGAAATGACTCATCAATTTTAAGGAAATTGATTCTTTTTGGACAGACATTTATTGTGTATATATATCAAGCCAAAACAAATGGTTTCCAGGTGAGGAATTCAGTTAATCAGCAGAATGCTCCCCACCCCACCCACTACATTCTGCGTATTGGTGGATTGTGTGACTTTGGTTGGCATGCAGGGCAAACGCTCTGGATTTATCAGTTGGCTCTAGATTTACTGCCTTAATTAGCCAGCTCTCCTTTGAGACCTCAGAAGCAATAATAGATCAAGTGGCCGAAAAAGATATTGCTGGAGAAGAGCACTTGAAGTTTTTCCTGCTTCTGTGACCTTCTTGTCAGTGCTATGAGTCTTTCTCAATTAATGAAAGATGTGGAACATTGCAAGTTAGTGGAGCCCCGTGTTTGATATTATGAGTAAACAGCACCGAAGAGAACAGGTCTCCTACCTTGAGGACCTTACATTCTCTTGGGAACTGGGACAGAGTGGTGCACAGACAGCTTGAGACGTGGCAGAACGTGGGCAGTTCCATAAGGCTAGTGAAAGGGAATAATTAGTTTAGGGGACCAGGGAGGTTTTACAGGCAAGTGTGAGTTGAATAGACCTTACCCTTGCTCCTGTGGTAGAATTTTGACAGCAGGGGCAGTGTCCTGAAAGGCATTCTCAATAAGGAGATCCTTATTGTGTCTGTGACTCATGGTGTGACTCAAGGGATAGAGGTTGGAAGCTGCATAGTGTGATTAGAGACCCTGAGAAGCCCAGTGCGTTCAAACCTGCTGTGAGCAGGGTTTGCCTGGCTTACAGGGCTGCGGTCTCCCTGTCGTCATCTGTGTCTTCCTACAAGTGTGGCTGCAGCAGCATCGCCTGCAGTTAGCTAGAAATGCAGAGTCTCAGGCCCCACCCCAGACTTGCTGAGTCAGAACCTGCATTTTCAAAGATACAGTGCTCTGTGACAACCTAGAGGGGTGGGATGGGGTGGGGCGCTCAAGAGGGAGGGGATATACGTATACCTATGGCTGATGCCCATTGATGTATGGCGGAAACCTATGCAATATTGTAAAGCAATTATCCTCCAGTTAAAAGTGAATTAATTAAAAAACAAAACCGAAAAAGGATCTCAGGTGGTTTGCATGCATGCTGCAGTTTGAAAAGGTGAGAGCATCTGTGTTGTCTTTAATCTGCTGTCCCTCATGTCACATGGAAGACCTGCTGTCTCTTTTTATTCTACTGATAGCTACTGCTCAATCTTTCAACAATATGCTTAAAATCCGTATTTCCTGAAGCTTCAACATGAATAAGGCAACAGTTACTACTGAGTCCTTGTCAGAGAGGAATTAAGCCCTTTCCTCTCCTCGGCCTCCCCCTGCCCACTGCCTCCTTCCTTCCTCGCTCTTTTGTGTCTCCCAGGTCTACTCCTTGAAAACCCTGCCTCCAATTCTCAGTCTCAGAGTCTGCATCCTAGAAACCCAACCAATGATAAGGGCTAAATCTTAGAAGAGGAAAGTCACTATGCCTTAGGAAGGGGAACCATGGGCATCTGGGGGGAAAGTGGGAGGAAGAAGTCATGGAGAAGAAAGAAGATGAGGGAGGGGGTAGATCGCAAGTACAATGAGATGCTATTGCTTTCAGTGACTCCCCAAAATATTAGCTAAGTCTATATGCATCATGAAATGTGGGCTGATGAAATTTCTTGCGGAGACAAGTTAGGGTCCGATTTCTGTTGAATCAGAGTTGAATAGACCTTACCCTTGCTCCTGTGGTATTTTGACAGTAAGGGCAGTGCCCTGAAAGGTGTTCTCAATAAGGAGATCCTGGAGTGTTGACACTGGAGTCAGACAGCTCAGTCAGGTCCTCAGGCAAGGGATTTCCAGTCAGGATCTGAGTTCCATCTGTGGACACTTTCCTGCAGAGCTCAGATTAGGGTGCACCCTCCCAGCTCATCTGCAGATGGTGACCAAAATTACTGCGGATGGTGCCAGCAGCCAGGAAATTAAAAGACACTTGTTCCTTGGAAGAAAAGCTATGACCAACCTAGACACCATATTAAAAAGCAGAGACATTTCTTTGCCAACAAAGGTCCAACTAGTCAAAGCTATGGTTTTTCTAGTAGTCATGTATGGATGTGAGAGCTGGACTATAAAGAAAGCTGAGTGCCNCTGACTAGCTCACAGGAAGCCAGCTGATTTCATTTGATAAATTTTCCTTATTTCAATAGCAATAGTATTTTCTACAAAACCAAAGGGTGGATGATGAACCACAGGCATGCAGCTAGTGTGTGGTAAACATGGGACCTGCCTGAATTCTAATCTTTTGGTTTTAAAATGAGGAATTTGAAGCCCTGAGGGGGTGACTTCAGTGAATGAACCAGGAATGAATCAGGCCAAGTTTCAAAGTTGCATCTCAATTTCTTGGTATAGAAAAACCATATTTGCCCCAAGTTTGTAATTCTGTATGTTTCCTGCAAGACCCTGGAAAATGCAGGAATTCGTAATTCACTTGTTTACGATGAGAACCTGAGACTTTGGGGAATGATTTATGAAATGGTTTATAGATACTGCTCTGTTAATGAGTCCAAATTACTTTATGTACCTGTCGCTATGGTCTAAACAGTGAGGATTTACTCTATTCTCAGAGCTCTACATCTAAGGAGTTAGTTCCTAACTAGGACTCTTATCCTATTACCTTCTAACAGAATAAAGTTGATCTTGAGATCTCTGGTACTGTGAGGCATAGACATCTCTCAAAGATCTACTTGGGCAGTGTGAACAGATTGAAAAATGATGAACAGATTAATAATCTCTTATCAGTCCCCAAACCCATATGAATCTGACTTCAGGTTTTAATTTTATCTCTTTAAAGCTTTTATTAAGTGGCTCCTGTCTGCATGTGGTGACATACATTCAAATTTTCACTCCAGAAAACCTTGGAGAAATAAGTCACTCTTAGAAGCTTAGTGTTCTGAATTACTACAGGTTTATTCCATTACACATTAAAACTTATTTTAAAAAATAATTTTGGAAAGTATCCTAAAGTGGATTATACCATTCTTCCTTATATTTAGTTTGTTGGGTCTAATTTTACCCATTTATTAATGACTGAAAAAGTTGGCTTAAAGTTCACCATTCAGAAAACTTAATATCATGGCATCCAGCCCCATCACTTCATGGCAGATAGATGGGGAAACAGTGGCTGACTTTATTTTTCTGCACTCCAAAATCACTGCCGATGGCAGTTGCAGTAATGAAATTAAAAGACGTTTACTCCTTGGAAGGAAAATTATGGCCAACCTAGACAGCATATTTGCAGAGACATTACTTTGCCAACAATGGTCCATCTAGTCAAGGCTATGGTTTTTCCAGTAGTCATGTATGGATGAGAGTTGGACTATAAAGAAAGCTGAGTGCCGAAGAATTGATGCTTTTGAACTGTGGTGTTAGAGAAGACTCTTGAGAGTCCCTTGGACTGCAAAGAAATCCAACCAGTCCACCCTAAAGGAGATCAGTCCCGGGTGTTCATTGGAAGGACTGATGTTGAGGCTGAAACTCCAGTACTTTAGCCACCTCATGCGAAGAGCTGACTCATTTGAAAAGACCCTGATGCTGGGAAAGATTGAGGGCAGGAGGAGAAGGGGACAACAGAGGATGAGATGGTTGGATGGCATCATCGACTCGATGGACATGGGTTTGGGGGGACTCCGGGAGTTGGTGATGGACAAGGAGGCCTGGTGTGCTGCGGTTCATGGGGTCGCAAAGAGGGACACAGAACTGAGTGACTAAACTGAATGACTGAAATCCTTATAAAGTGTGTGTGTGTATATATAAAGGATACAAAGTTCTAAAGTTCCATGGGCTTTTAGTAGTCTGTTCGTAACTCTGTTTTAACCACAAGCCCATGTTTGATGCATAATTTTGTAAGATGTAAGGTTTTCAGGAATGCATACTGTTATAAAAACTACTGGATTTAAGTCCGTGGATCGTAACTGAAAAGGTTTGAAAGCCACTGCCTTACTAAGCTCTTTCCTTGTGCTAATAGTAATTTCTTACGTTACGTAGCACTTGACTGTTTGCCAAACCTCTCTCTATATAATATAGCCTATGACAAGTAAACTAGGGAAGGGATTTATTTCTTGTTTTTAAACTATAGTAAGCAAGCATAATGAAACCAAAGAGAGTATAGGTTTTGAAATTAGCCCTTAATTTTAGCCTTTCCATTTAGTAGCCATGTGACCTTGGATGCTATAATAAATCTTGGTTTAACTTCAGAACCTCAGCTCTTTTCCCCTCTCCTATTTAAATTAAAAATGCCAGATTTTTGGATGCTTTAAAACAGGGGTCTCCAGCCTCTGGGCCATGAACCAGTACCGGTCTGTGGCCTGTTGGGAACTGGGCCACACAACAGGAGATGAGCAGCAGACAAGTGAGCAAAACTTCAGCTGCAGTTTCAGCCACTCCCCATCACTTGCATTACTGCTGAGTTCCACCTCCTGTCAGATGAGCAGTGAGTTGTGTAATTACTTCATTATATATCACAGTGTAATAATGATAGAAATACAGTGCACAATAAATGTAAGGAATTTGAATCATCCCGAAACCACTCCTCACCCATCCATGGAAAAATTGTCTTCCATGAAACTGGGCCCTGGTGCCAAAAAGGTTGGGAAACTCCTGCTTTGAATCAAGTAACGATCAAAGGATTGATCTAAGAAGAAAACATAAGATTTGTAAATATTTATGTACCCATTGTAGGAGCACCTCAATACATAAAGCAAGCAGTAACAGACATAAAAGGGAACTTGGCAGTAATACAATAGTACTAGGGGACTTTAACTCCTCACTTACACCAAGGGACAGATCATTAAAACAGAAAATTTAAAAGGAAACACAAACCTTAAATGACACATTAGACCAGATGGACCTCATTGATATGTTCCGGACTTTCTGTCCAAATGCAGAATACATTTCTTCTCAAGTGCACATGGAACATTCTCCAGGATAGACATCTTGGGTTACAAACCAAGCCTTGGTAAATTTAAGAAAAATGAAATCATATTAAGCATCTTCTCTGACCACAATGTTATGAGACTAGATATCAATTACAGGAAAAAAAATATAAAAATCACGTGAAGATTAAACAGTACAATTCTAAATAATGAGTCAGTTACTGAAGAAACAAGAGAAATCAGAAAATTCCTAGAAATGAATGACAGCAAAAAGTACAACCCAAAACCTGTGGGATGCAGTGAAAGTAGTCCTAAGAGGGAAGTTTATACCAATACTCCTACCTCAGGAAACAAGAAAAACAGAATAGGCAACCTCAGTTTACATTTAAAACAACTGGAAAAAGAAGAATTAAAAATGGTGCCAGGTACCACAACAGTAAAAATAAATAAATAAATAAATAAACAAACATATATCCTGCTGCAAAAAAAAAAAAAACACCCTAAAGTTAGTAGAAGGAAAGAAATCAGAGATAGAGCAGTGAAAAAGAAATGAAATAATAGTAAAGATTAATAAAACTAAAAGTGGATTCTTTGAAAAGAAAAACAAAACTGACAAACCATTAGCCAGGCTTATCAAGAAAAAAAAGGGAGAAAAATCAAATTAACAAAATTGGAAATGAAAAAGGAGAGGTTACAACTGACAATGTAGAAATACCAGGGGTCATAAGAGACTATTATGAGCAACAGCGGACAATAAAATGGACAACCTAGGAGAAATGGATAGATTCTTAGACAAAGTCAACCTTCCAAGACTGAACCAGGAAGAAACAGAAAGTATGAACAAGCCGGTCACAAGCAGTGAAATCTAAACTATGATTAAAAAAAAACTCCCCCAAAGCAAAAGCCCAGATGGCTTCACGGGTGAATTCTGTCAAATATTTAAGAAGAGCTAATGCCTAACCTTCTGAAACTCTTTGAGACAGTTGGAGGAAGGAATACTTCCAAACTCATTCTACAAGGCTGCCATCACCCTGATACCAAAACTAGATAAAGATAACACAGAAAAAGAAAATTACAGGCCAGTATCACTAACGAACATAGATGTAAAAATCCTCAACAAAATTCTAGCAAACAGAATACGAAAACACATTAGAAAGATCATATACCATGATCAAGTCAGGTTTATCCCAGGGATGCAAGGATTCTTCAGTATACACAAATCAATCAGTGTGATACACCATATTAACAAGTTGAAAAATAAAAAACCATATGATAATCTCAGTAGATGCAGAAAAAGCTTTCAACAAAATTCAGCATCTGTTTATGATACCAACTCTTCAAAAATCAGGCAGAGAAGGAACCTACCTCAACATAAAGGCCATGTATGCGCTAAACCCAGAGCAAGCATTATTCTCAGTGGTGAAAAACTGAAAGCATTCTCTCTAAGATCAGGAACAAGACAAAGGTGCCCACTCTCACAAGTTGTTATTCAGCGTAGTTTTAGAAGTCCTAGCCATGGCAATCAGAGAAGAAAAGGAAATAAAAGGAATCCAAATTGAAAAAGAAGGAAAATTCACTGTTTTTAGAGAATATGATACTATACATAGAAAACCCTAAAGATACTGTCAGAAAATTGCTAGAGCTAATCAGTGAATTTAGTAAAGTCACAGGATACAAAATCATTGCATATAAATCCCTGGCATTCCTATACACTAACAACAAAAAATCAGAGAAATTAAGGAATCAATACCATTTACCACTGCAACAAGAAGAATAAAATACTAGGAACAAACCTGTTCAAGGAGACAAAAGAGCTGTGTACAGAAAATTATAAGACACTGATGAAAGAAAACAAAGATGACAGATGGAGAGAGATTCCATGTTCCTGGGTTGGAAGAATCAACATTGTGAAAGTAACTGTACTACTAAATGCAATCTACAGATTCAGTGCAGTCACTGTCACATTATCAGTGACATTTTTCACAGAACTAGAACGAGGATATTTCACAATTTGTTTGGAAACACAAAAGACCCTGAATAGCCAGTGCAATCTTGAGAAAGAAGAATGGAGCTGGAGGAATTAACCTTCCTGACTTCAGACTGTGCTACAAAGCTGTAGTCATCAAGACAGTATGGTATTGGTGCAAAAACAGAGATATAGACCAATGGAACAAGATAGAAGCCCCAGAGATAAATCCACACAGCTACGGGCACCTAACCTTTGACAAAAGAGACAAAACTTTACAATGGCGAAAGATAGTCTCTTCAGTAAATAGTGCTGGGAAAACTGGACATGTGAAAGTATGAAATTAGAACATTTCCTAACACCATACACAAAGAACAAAGATAAACTCAAAATGTGTTAAAGACCTAAACATAAAACCCAAAGCTATAAAACTCTTAGAGGAAAACATAGGCAGAAGGCTCTTTGATAGAAATCACAGCAAGATCCTCTGTGACCCACCTCCTACCTTAATGGGGAAAAAAACAAACAAGTGGGAGCTAATTACACTTAAAAGCTTTTGCACAGCAAAGGAGACTATAAACAAGGTGAAAAGACAACCCTCAAAATGGGATTAAAAAATTGCAAACGACACTGACAAAGGATTAATTTCTAAAATGTACAAATAGTTCATGCAACTCAATACCAGAAAAACAAACAACCCAATCAAAAAGTGGGCAGAAGACCTAAACAGACATTTCTCCAAAGAAGATATACAGGTAGCTAATAAATACATGAAAACATGCTTAGCATTGTTCAATATTAGAGAAATGTAAATCTAAAGCTATAATAGATATCACTTCACACCAGTCAGAATGGCAATCATCAAAAAATCTACAAACAGTAAATGCTGAAGAGAGTCTGGGGAAAAAAGGAACCCTGTTGCTCTGTTGGTGGGAATGTATATTGATATAGCCACCATGGAGATCAGTATGGAGATTCCTTAAAATCACTAGGAATAAAATATGACCCCATAATCCCACTACTGGGCATATACCCTGAGGAAACCATAGTTGAAAAAGATGCATGTACCCCAGTGTTCATAGCAGTACTATTTACAATAGATAAGACATGAAAGTAACCTAGATGTCTATCAACAGATGAATGGATAAAGAATCTCTGATATATATGCACAATGGAATATTATTACTCAGCCATATAATCCTTTATATGGATTTATATAATCCTTCATATGGATCAACACATTTGAGTTGATTCTAATGGGGTAGATGAACCTAGAGCTTTTTATACAGAGGAAGTAAGTCAGAAAGAGAAAAATATCATATATTAATGCACATATATGAAATCTAGAAAGAGTATACTAATGAACCTATTTGCTGGGCAGTGATGGAGACACAGATATAAAGAACAGACTTGTGGACACAGGATGGGGAGAAGAGGGTGGGAAGCATTGAGACAGTAGTATGAAAACATATACACTACAATATATAAAATAGATAGCCAGTGGGAATTTGCTGTATGCCTCAGGGAACTCAAACTGGGGCTCTGTGACAAACTAGAGCAGTGGGATGGGATGAGAGGTGTTAGAGAGTTCAAGAGGGCAGGGACGTATGTATAGGGATATATGTATACCTATGACTGATTCATGTTGATGTATGGCAGAAACCAACACAAAAGCAATTATCCTTCAATTAACATATTTTAAAAAATACATAACAATTTATCATTTTTACCATTTTAATGCTTAAGTACATTTATAGTGATGTATATAGCCTTTGCTGCTGTCCAACTCCAGAATATTTTCATCATTTCAAACAGAAACTCTGTACCCATTAAATCATAACTCTCCATTCCCCCTCTTTGCCCAGCCCCTGATAACCTCTGTTCTACTTCCTTTCTCTAGGAATTTCCCTATTCCAGTTGCCAAGTGCAAGTGAAATCATACCGTAGTTAGCCTTTTGCACTTGGCTTATTTCACTGAGCATAATGTTTTCAAGATTCTTCCACACTGCAGCATGTATCAGAATTTTATTCCTTTTTATGGCTGGATAGTGTTCGATTGTATGTATAAGCCTCATTTTATTTATTGGTTCACTCATTGGTGGACACTTAGATCGTTTCTACTCTTGAGCTACTGTGAATAATGCTGCTCTGAACATTTGTGTACAGGTACCTGTTTCAGTCCCTATTTTCAGTTCTTTTGGGAATATACCTAGAAGTGGAGTTACTGGGTCATTTGGTAATTCCATGTTTAACTTTTTAAAGTTTTCCACAGCAGCTGCACCATTTTTTCATTTCCACTAGCCATTCACAAGGGCTCTAATTTCTCCATATCCTTGCTAGCACTTAGGATTTTTCTTTTTTTTCCTTCATAATAACCACCCAGTGGGTGTGAAGTGGTATCTCATTGTGACTTTAACTTGCACTTTCCTAATGATTAATGATGTTGATTTTTATGTACTTATTGGCCATCTACATAGATAAACGGGGGCTTCCCAGGTGGCACTAGTGGTAAAGAACCTGCATGTCAGTGCAGGAAATGTAAGAGTTGTGGGTTCAATCCCTGGGTCAGGAAGGTCCCCTGGAGAAGAGCATGGAAACCCACTCCAGTATTCTTGCCTAGAGAATCTCATGGACAAAGGGGCCTGGTGGGCTACTGTCCATAGAATCGTAAACAATTGAACATGACTGAAGCAATTTAGCACGCACATGTAGATAAATGGAGAAATACCTATCCAGGTCCTTTGCTAATTTTTCAGTTGGATTATTTGAGGGTTTCTTTTTTATTGGTCATTCATTGAATTGGAGGAGTTCTGTACATATTCTAAAGATTAGTCCCTTATCAGATGAATGATTTGCCAATGTTTTCTGCCATTTTATAGGTTTTCTTCTCATCTGTGTGATAGTGCTCTTTGATGCACAAATGTTTTTAATTTTGATGAAATTCAGTTTATCTGTTTTTTTCTTTTGTTGCCTGAGATTTAGATGTCAAATTCCAGAATTATTGCCAAATTCAGTGTCATGAAGATTTTCTTCTCTGTTTTCTCTAAAAGTTTTACAATTTTAGCTCTAAAGTTTTGGTCTTGATACATTTTGAGTTAATTTTTATATATGGTGTAAGCTAAAGGTCCATCTTCATTCTTTGGCACGTGAGTATCCAGATTTCCTAGCATCATTTGTGGAAAAGAGTATTCTTTTCCCATTGAATGTTGTTGGCACCTTTATTAAAAATCATTTGACTATACATATTTGAGTTTATTTCTGGGCTCTCTGTTCTGTTGGTCTGTGTGCCTGTCCTTCTGCTAGTACCCTCACACACACTGTTTCAATTACTATAGCTCTGTAGTAAGTTTTGAAGCCAGGAATTGTGAGTCTTGTAACATTATTCTTCATTTTCAAAATTGTTTAAGCTATTAGAGATCCTTGAGATATCACGTGAATTTTAGGATGGCTTTTTCTATTTTTGCAGAAAAACATCATTGGGATTTTGATAGGGATTGCATTGAGTCTGTAGATCTTTATGTAGTATTGTTGTCTTAACATTAGTCTTCTAATTCATGAATGTAAGTGTCTTTATACTTCATTGTTTCTTCAATTTCTTTCAGCAAGGTTTGTAGTTTTCAGTGTACAATACTTTGGTTATATGGCTGTTATATTTCTCACAGTGAATTAATAGAGTAACCTTCTAGTTTATCTGTTATTGTTTAAAATTACCTATTAATGCCCTGAAAAGTCTGTTCTGTTTTTAATACAATCAGGGTTCTGAACTCAAAAAGCCGAGGGAAGGATCCTGGAAATTGGAAACTTAACTAAATTACTGCCCCTGGGAAGCCCTTCTGGGTGTTCAGCCTCCTGTTTTTCTCTGATTAAAACCTAATTTCATTGCAGGTCTCCTTTGATCTACAATTGTTCATATTTCTAATTTTTTTTAATCTTTTGCTTCTAGATTTCTCCATCTTGTTAAGGAGGAAATTCCTATTTGATATAGCTGATGATACCATGCAAAAATCAGATCCTCGAAAAGGTCAGAACCTGTACTTATATGTGATAGAAATGAAGAGCTATCTTCTATTAGGCTGTGAGTGAATGTATGTGTCACAAAAAGCTGTTCAAGTAAATAAAAGTATCTCATCCTTTCTTACCAACTTATCCTGCAATTTCACAAATCCTGCATGTCATTTTGTAGCTCTTTTACAAAGTACTCTTCACATAATTGTCTCAAATAGTCTTTTCTGTAATCTTATGAAACAGGGGCTGTTGCTATTCCTATTCTGTGGAAACATTACTCAACGTGTTGTTCCTATAACTGCAAGATTTTGTCCCAAATCTTTTTGCCTCTAAATCTTACTCTTCTTACTACCTCATAAGTTCATGATCATTATTAGAATTTAGTAGACATGTAAGTATGGAAGCTGTATTAACATTAAAAATAATATACATGAAAGTCTATGAAAAAGTTAAAGCCTCTTTATGGGTATAAAATATTATTAATAAATCAAATCATGATATTGAATATTTAAATATAATCTCTAGAATCATCCAGACTCCTCATTATGTGTATAACATTGTCTTATTGTGGCAAATGGCACTCTTTGCTGATACTTTCTTTTGTATTCTCATCTTTTTCAGTTGCTGTCATTTGTCTCTGTAGCTTCCCTTACCCCTTTCCATCTATAGTAGCTGCTGGTTATCATCCATACACTTAATCCATTTCCATGTCTTAGTACTTTTATACCATGTTTCCTTTCACTCAAATGCCTATTCATCTTTCTTTTCTGACAGTCCTACCTCAAGTCATCTGTGAAACTTTCCTCCTCTCCCCAGGCAAAGTCAATAGTTCCTTTTGCTTTTCTCAGAGCACTTTGTGTAGCAAATCTCTCTTATAGCAAAAATCACATTATATTATGATTGTGTATTTGCGTTGCTGTCTGTCCTGTTAATCTGCTCTTTGTGAGTTCTTTGTGCACGTAGACGGATTCATTTGTCTTCATGTCCTTACCACTCAGTGTACCTAGGCTTAGCTATGAGTGAAATGACAGTTTTCCTTAAAGAATCTGTACAGTATTCTAAGTGAGAGACTGACCACATAAAAACATTCAGAAGTTTATAACTATTTGTAAATGTATATAGTACATGTATTTTGAAGTAGAATAATGGAGTGATCACAGCTAGGCAAAGTTATTTAGGGAAGATTCTTCTAGATCAGGGATCAGTAAGCTATGGTCCATAGGCCAAATCCTATCAGCTGCCTGTTTTTGTAAATAAAGGTTTATTGAAATATAGCCATGTCCATTTGTTCATGTGTATGGCTACTTTCATTCTACAGTGGCAGAATTGAGTAGTTGTAGCAGAAACCATATATCCCATAAAACTGAAATTTTTTACCCTCTGGCTCTTTTCAAAAAGTTTTCTATTCCCTGCTCTACAAAATAGGTTTTGAAAAGAAGTATGAAACCAAGAGGAATGTGGATTGTTGAAGCATGAGTGTGCATCATAATGCAATGAAAACAGCCTTAGTAGTAGGAATGCCAAGTGAAGTTCCACTCTAATCCAGTTTGTCAGAGAGAAGTGTGTTGAAGAAATGAAATGTCAAGAATGCTTTGAGGGTAGACCCAAGACTGGGGTGAGGGAAGACAGGGAGGCATGTCTCCCTTCGCCCAGGATACTCACCAGGTGCTAGTAGGGGACAGGCTGTGTGGACAGGCTGAAGGGAGGACCCTGGGAACAACCGGGTAAGGGGGAGTGGAGGAAACTTGAACCCTGGTGACCAGCAACTGTGGGGTTGCTGGGGGAGGTGGAGTGGCTTTGGTGCCTTGGGTGGTTTGGGCACCTTTGGTCACTGGCAGCAGCGTGCCTGCTCACCTGAGAGGGGTAGGGATCCCTCAGGGATCAGAGGATCCACTAGGGGAAGCCCCTGGGGCTCCCCTTTCACTCAGTGGTGACTGGGGGGAGGCGTAGTTTGGCACTGGGAGTGGCTGGGGCGCCTTTGGGTGCTGGGAGCAGTGCACCTGCTCCTCTGGGTGGGGGAGGGGGGACCTCTGGTGAGATCAGAAAATCTACTGGGGAAGCCCCTGGGGTTCCCCTTTCACTTGGCCCCAGGGAGCCTTTTGGGCCCCAAGGGCCTGGGTCTCTGCCCTCTGGGGCCTTGTCTACCCCCCCCAGCCCTCTTTACCCTCTGGAAGAGCCCTTAACTCTTCAGGGAACCCCGTCCACTTGAGTGGATCCTGTGGATTTAAGAGGGAGTAGGGAGGCTCATTTATGGAGAGAAAAAGGTGGGCTGGTTTGGGGAGGCTCCTGTGGGTTATAAGAGCAGGGAACTACCGCCACTCATTCGATTCTGGGAAGCCTCCTAAGGCTCCCAGGCCCAGTCCTCCACCATCTAGAGTCCCCCTCCTGGCTCTCCAGCCTCCAGGGACCCCTCCTCCTTCCAGGCTGAGCTTTTGGCCATCTAGAAGGTCCCCTCCACCCTCCAAGGTACTCATCCTCTGTGGGCCTCCTCACCCTTCCAGGGACCCTGTCTGCTCTCTAGCCTGGGCCCTCCCCCATCCAGGATCCCTTTCTACCATCTGCTTCCCTCCTACTTCTTGAGACCCCTCCATCCTCCAGGGCCCCCTCCCTCTCAGCCCCCTCCACCCTCCAGGCTGAGCCCTCTCTGGGGCTCTCTGGGGACCAACTCTGACCTCAGGGGCCCCCTCTGTCCTCCAGGGCCACCTCCAAGGATACCCTCTGCCTATGTAGGTCCTGCAGGTACAGGAGGGAGGGGAGATATAGCAGGGGCAGCCAGGGGATGGTCCTTCTAGTACAGAGGAGAGGGAAATCCATCTGGTGGTGTGCCACCCACTTGGCCCTGGGGAGCCTCCTAGGGACCTGGTCCTTATCTTCCACACCCCAAAGCCAGATGCACTACAGAGGCCCCCTTAGTTGGGTTGAGCCTGGACCTTCCCCCAACCCCACCCAGGGCTTTTTCTGAAGGGTTGGGTCCTAAGTCAGGATTCCACCCCCACCTAAATCCCATCTCCACCAAACCATTCCCACCACCTGAGCCACTCACCATCTAAGCCCTGCCCTTCACAGCCAAGGTTTTTTTTTTGCTTTTTGGGGTTTTACTGTTTACCAGTAGAGTTTGGTTTTACCCTCCAGTGGTTGTTTCATATGTATTCTTATTCTTTCTACTATTTCAGTTAGTTTTCTAAGCTTATTTTGTTATTTATACTCTTTGTTGTTATTCTACTCACTCTTGTTTTCATTTTTATTACATATATATATGTGTGTGTGTGTGTGTGTGTGTGTGTATACTTTTTTGTTTCTCTTTTCTTCTCTCTCATTGCTATTGAAGTCTGGTTTTACCCTTCAGGGGGTTTTATTTTTTATATTTTGTTATTGTTCTGCCTTTTTTTCTTTTTATTCCCACACCCCACTACATTGCTGGAGTAACAGAGAACATCAAGTTCCAGAGAATATTAATCGGAGTGAGGGATCCCAGATGTCTGTATCTCAATACCAAGACCTGGCTCTATCTAACTGCCTACACACTCTACTACTGGAAACCTCAGGCCAAACAACTAGTGAGACAGGAACATGGTCCCACCCATCAAAATAAACAACAGAAAATGAAGGAGCAAGGTAAAAAGTACACAACCAAATAAATGAGGAGGAAGTAGGCAACCTCTCTGAAATATAATTTAGAGTAATGATAGTAAAGAAGTTTCAAAATATTGAAAATAGAGTAGAGAAAATACAAGAAACGTTTAACACATTAAACAAAGACTATAAGAAAGAAAGAAACAGTGACAACACAATTACTGAAAGTACTCTAGGAGAAATCGGTAGCGGAATAACTGAGGCAGAAGAATGGATCAGTGAATTGAAAGATAGAATGATAGAAATAACAGTCATCAAAGTGTTAGCCACTCAGTTGTGTCTGACTCTTTGCAACCTCATGGACTGTAGCCCACCAGGCTGCTCTGTCCATGGGAATTCTCCACTCAAGAATACTGGAGTGAGTTGCCATTCCCTTCTCTAGGGGATCTTCTGGACCCAGGGATTGAACCTAGGATGCCCACATTGCAGTCAGACTGTTTACCGCTGAGCCACCAGGAAGCCCTCAATAACTGCCATGGAGCAGAATAGAGAAAAAAGAATGAAAAGAATTGAGGACAGTCTCAAAGATCTCTGGGACAGTATTAAATACACCAACATTTGAATTATAGGGGTCCCAAAATGAAGAGAAAAAGAGTATAAGAAAATATTTGAGGAGATTAGAGTTGAAAAATTCCCTAAAATGGGAAAGGAAATAACCATCCAAGTCCAGGAAACCCAGAATATCCCATACAGGATAAACCCAAAGAGAAAAACACCAAGACACATATAAATTAATCAAACTAACAAAAATTAAGCACAAAGAAAAAAATATTAAAAGCTGCAAGGGGAAAGGAAAAAAATAACATAAAAAGGAATCCCCAGGGCTTCCCTGGTGGCTCAGAGGTTAAAGAATCTACCTTCAATGCAGGAGACCTAGGTTCAATCCCTGGGTTGACAAGATCCCCTGAAGAAGGAAATGGCTGTCTACTGCAGTATTCTTGCCTGGAGAATGCCCACTGAAGCCTGGTGGGCTACAGTCCATAGGGTTGCAAAGAATCAGACACAACTGAAGCAACTTAGCAGATACACATTCACAGAATCTCCATAAGTTTAACAGCTAATTTTTCAGCAGGAACTATGCAGGTGTTTAAAGTGAAAGAAAAAAATGATGAAAGAAAAAAAGCCTGTAACCAAGATTACTCTACCCAGCAAAGATCTCATTCAGATTTGATGGTGAAATCAAAAGCATTATAGACAAAAGCTGAAAGAATTCAGCACCACCAAACCAGTCTTACAATAAATGCTAAGGAAATTCTCTAGCAGGAATCACAACAGAAGAAACAGACTACAAAAACAAACCCTAAATGATTAAGCAAATGGCAGTAGGAACATATATGTCAATAACTACCTTAAATATAAATAGATTAAATGCACCAAGCAAAAAACACAGACTGGCTGAATAGATATAGAAACAAGACCCATGTATATGCTGCCTGTAAGATAACTCACTTCAGACCTAAAGACACAGACTGAAAGTTTTAGGGGATAGATAATGATATTTCGTGCAAATGAGAATCAAAAGAAAGCAGGAGTAGCAATACTCATATCAGACAAAATAGACTTTAAAGTAAAAACTTTTAGAAGCGTTAAGGAAGGAAACTACATAATGACCAAGGGATCAACCCAAGAAGATATAACGATTATAAATATTTATGCAGCCAACATAGGAGCATCTCAATACATAAGGCAAATGCTAACAACCATAAAAGGGGAAAACAACAGTAACACAATAATAGTAGGGGGATTTAACACCCCACTTACACCAATGGACAGATCATCACAACAAAAAATTACTAAGGAAATACAAGTCTTAAATGAAACAAAAGCCTTAAATGACACATTAGACCATGTGGACCTAATAGGTGTCTTCAGGACATTCCATTCCAAAACAGCAGAATACACATTTTTCTCAAGTGCACATGAAACAATCTCCAGGATAGATCACATCTTGGATCATAAATCAAGCTCAGTAAATTTAAGAAAATTGAAATTGTATCAAACATCTTTTCTGAACACTGTGTATGAAATTTAAATGTAATTTATAAGAAAAAAAACTGTAAAAAACACAAACACATGGAAGCTAAACAACACACTTCTAAATAACCAACAGGTAACTGAAGACATCAAAAGGAAATTTTAAGACATATCTAGAAACAAATGACAATGACAATATGATGACCCAAAACTTATAGGATGCAGTAAAAGCAGTTGTAAGAAGGAAGTTTATAGCACTACAAGCCTACCTCAAGAAACAAGAAAAACATCAAACAACCTAACTTTACACCTAAAGCAACTGGAAAAAGAACAACAATAGCAACAACAACCATAAAACCAAAGCCTAGTAGAAGGAAAGAAATCTTAAAGATCAGAGTAGAAATAAAAAGAAATGAAATATTAAAGGTGAATAAAACTAAAAGCAGGTTCTTTGAGAAGATAATATTGACAAACCACTAGTAGACTTGTCAGGAAAAAAGGAAGAGAAATCAATAAAAACAAAAACGGAGACATTACAACAGACAACACAGAAATAAAAAGAATCATAAGGGACTACTATGAATTCTATGCCAATAAAATGGAGAGTCTGGAAGAAATGGACATATTCTTAGAAAAGTACAACCTTCCAAAAATGAACCAGGAAGAAATAGAAATCATGAACAGACCAATCACAAGCACCAAAATCAAAACTAATCAAAAATCTTCCAACAAGCACAAGCCCAGAACCAGATGGCTTCACAGGCAAATTCTACCAAAAGTTTAGAGAAGAGCTAACACCTATCTTGCTCAAACTCTTCCAAAAATCAGCAGAAAAAGGAAAGCTCTCAAACTCATTTTACGAGGCCACCACCACCCTAATACCAAAAGCAGACAAAGATACCACCAAAAAGGAAAATTATAGGCGAGTATCACTGATGAATATAGATGCAAAAAATTCAAAATTCTAGCAAGCAGAATCCAGCAACACGTTAAAAAGATCATACACCATGATCAAGTGGGATTTATCCCAGGGATGCAAAGATGCATCAGTATACACAAAGTAATCAATGTGATATACCATATCAACAAACTGAAGGATAAAAATCATATGACCATCTCAATAGATGCATAGAAACTTTTTGACAAAATTCAATACCTATTTATGATAAAAATTCTCCAGAAAGTAGGCAGAGAAGAAACTTGCTTCAACATCATAAAGGCCTAATAGAATAAAACCAAAGCAAACATTATTCTCATTGGTGAAAATCTGAAAGCATTTCTTCTAAGTTCAGGAACAAGACAAGTGTGCCCACTCTTACCAAAAAAAGATTTTTTATTAGTTTTGATTTTGGTGCTTGTGATTGGTCTGTTCATGATTTTTTATTCAGCATAGTTTTGGAAGTCCTATTTATGGCAATCAGAGAACAAAAGGAGATAAAAGAAATCCAGATTGAAAATGAAGAAGTAAAACTCTCACTATTTGCAGATTACATGATACTATACACAGAGAACCCCAAAGATTCCACCAGAAAATTATTAGAGTTAATCAGTGAATATAGTAAAGTTGCAGGATGTAAAATTAATACACAGAAATCGTTTGCATTCCTATACACTAACATTGAAAAATCAGAGAAGGAAACAGTCCCATTCACTGTTGCAACAAAAAGAATAAAATACCTAGGAACACACCTACCCAAAGAGACAAAAGACCTGCATGCAGAAAACTAGAAGACAGAAAACAGAGAAGACATGAGGAAAGAAATCAAAGTTGACACAAACAGATGGAGAGAGACTTCCTGTCCTTGGATTAGAAGAATCAATATTGTAAAAATGACTATACTACCCAAAGCAATCTACAAATTCAGTGTAATCCCTGTCAAACTACCAATGATCTTTTTCACAGATCTAGAACAAAAAATTTCACAGTTTGTATGGAAACATAAAATGTCCCGAATAGCCAAAGCAGTCTTGAAAAGGAAAAATGGAAGTGAAAGAATCAACCTTCCTGATTTCAGACTATACTAAAAAACACACACACACACACACACAAAAACCAGTCACAAAGACAGTATGGTACTGGCCTAGAAACAGAAATATAGAACAATGAAATAAGATACAAAGCCCAGAGATAAACCTACACACCTAAGGGCACCTTATCTTTGACAAAGGAGGCAAGAATATACAATGGAGGGACTTCCCTGGTGGCTCAGTGGTTAAGACTCCATGTTCCTAATGCTGGGGGCCTGGGGTTTGATCCCTGGTCAGGGAACTTGATCCCACATGCTGCAACTAAGACTCAGCACAGCCAAATAAATTAAAAAAAAAAAAAAAGAATATACAATGGAGAAAAGACAGCTTCTTCAATAAGTTGTTCTGGGCCAATATGGAGAACAGTGTGGAGATTCCTTTAAAAAACTGGAAGTAGAACTGCCTTATGACCCAGCAATCCCACTGCTGGGCATGTACACTGAGGAAACCAGGATTGAAAGAGACACGTGTACCCCAGTGTTCATCGGTGCACTGTTTACAATAGCTAGGACTGGAAGCAACCTAGATGTCCATCGGCAGATGAATGGATAAGGAGGTTGTAGTACATATACACAGTGGAATATTACTCAGCTATAAAAATGAATGCACTTGAGTCATTTCTAATGAAATGGAAAAAACTGGAGCCTATAATACAGAGTGAAGTAAGTCAGAGAAACAGCAATACTGCATATTAACACATATATATGGAATTTAGAAAGACAGTAATGATTATCTTATATGCAAGGCAGCAGAAGAGACACAGATGTAAAGAACAGACTTAAGGACTTTGTGTGAGAACGTGAGAATAGCACGGAAATGTGTATATTACCGTATGTAAAATAGATGACCAGTGCAAGTTTGATGCATGAAGCAGGGCACAAAACCGATGCTCTGGGAAAACCCAGTGAGCTATGGGGTGGGGAGGGAAGTGGGTGGGGGGTTCAGGATGGGGTGCTACATGTGCACCTGTGGCTGATTCATGTAGATGGATGGCAAAACCCATCACAATATTGTATTAATTATCATCCAATTAAATTAACTTTAAGAAAACCTAAAAAAAGGTGGTGCTGGGAAAACTAGACAGCTACGTGCAAAAGAATAAAAGTAGAACACTTTCTAACACCATACACAAAATAAAATAGATTAAAGACTTAAACATAAGGCCAGAAACTATAAAGTTTTTAGAGGAAAACATAGGCAGTACACTCTTTGACATAAATCACAGCAAGATCCTCTATGACCCACCTCCTACAGTAATGGAAATAAAAGCAAAAATAAATAAATGGCACCTAATTAAACTTAAAAGCTTTTGTACAGCAAAGGAAACTATAAACAAGATCAAACAACCCAGAAAGGGATAAAAAAACTTGCAGATGAAACAGCTGATAAAGGATGAATCTCCAAAATAAACAAGGAACTCATTCAGCTCAATACCAGAAAAACGCAATCAAAATGTGGGCAGATTTGAACAGACATTTCCAAAGAAGACATAAAGATGGCTAATAAACACAAGAAAAAATGCTCAACATCACTCATAATTAGAGGAATGCAAATCAAAACTGCAATGAGGTATCACCTCACATCGATCTGAATGGCCATCATCAAAAAAATCTACAAACAATAAATGCTGAAGAGAATGTGGAGAAAAGGGAACCTTCTTGCACTGTTGGTGGAAATGCAAATTGACATAGCCACTATGGAAAACAGTATGGAGATTCCTTAAAAAACAAGAAATAAAACTGTGATGTGACCCAACGATCCTACTACTGAGCATATATCTTGAGGAAACCATAATCAAAAAAGACACATGTACCCCAATGTTCATCGAAGCACTGTTTACAATAACTAAGACATGGAAGAACTTAGATGTCCATTGACAGTTGAATGGACAAAAAAGTGGTGTGTATATACACAGTGGAATATTACTCAGCCATAAAAGGAACACATTTGAGTTAGTTCTAATGAGGTGGATGAACCTAGAGCCTATTTATTATACAGAGTGAATTCTGTCATAAAGAGAGAGACAAATACCATATATTATTAACACATAGTTCAGTTCAGTCTCTCAGCTGTGTCCGACTCTGCAACCCCATGGACTGCAGCACTCCAGGCCTCCCTGTCCATCACCAACTCCCGGAGCTTGCTCAAACTCATGTCCATCGAGTTAGTGATGCCATCCAGCCATCTCATCCTCTGACATCCCCTTCTCCTCCTGCCTTCAATCTTTCACAGCGTCAGGGTCTTTTCCAATCAGTCAGTTCTTCCCATCAGGTGGCCAGAGTATTGGAGTTTCAGCTTCAGCATCAGTCCTTCCAATAAATATTCAGGACTGATTTCCTTTGGGATGGACTGGTTGGATCTTCTTGCAGTCCAAGGAACTCTCAAGTCTTCTCCAACACCACAGTTCAAAAGCATCAATCCCTTGGTGCTCAGCTTTCTTTATAGTCCACCTCTCACATCCATGCATGACTACTGGAAAAACCATAACTTTACTAGATGGACCTTTGTTGGCAAAGTAATGTCTCTGCTTCTTAATATGCTGTCTAGGTTGGTCATAGCTTTTCTTCCAAGGAGCAAGCGTCTTTTAATTTCATGGCTGCAGTCATCATCTGCATTGATTTTGGAGCCCCTGAAAATAAAGTCTCTCACTTTTTCCATGGCAAATAGATGGGGAAACAGTGGCTGAGTTTATTTTTCATGGGGTCGCAAAGAGTCGGACACGACTGAGTGACTGGACTGAACTTTTTCCATTGTTTCCTCATCTATTTCCCATGAAGTGCTGCGACCAGATGCCATGATCTTAGTTTTCTTTTTTTTTTTAATTTATTTTTTAGTGGAAGGATAATTGGTTTACAGAATTTTGTTGTTTTCTGTCAAATCTCAACATGAATCAGCCATAGGTATACATATATCCCCTCCCTTTTGAACCTCCCTCCCATCTCCCTTCCCATCTCATCCCTCTAGGTTGATCAGATCCCCTGTTTGAGTTCCCTGAGCCATACAGCAAATTCCTTTGTCTGTCTATTTTACATATGGTAATGTAAGTTTCCATATTACTCTTTGCATACATCTCAGCCTCTCCTCCCCTCTCCCCATGTCCATGAGTCTATTCTCTATTTCTGTTTCTTTATTCCTGCCCTGTAAATAAATTCTTCAGTACCATTTTTGTAGATTCCATATATATGCATTAGAATATGATATTTATCATTCTCTTTCTGACTCATTTCACTCTGTATAATACGTTCTAGGTTCATCCACCTCATTAGAACTGACTCAAATGTGTTCCTTTTTATGACTCCATTGTGTGTGTGTGTACCACAACTTCTTTATCCATTCATCTGTCGATGAACATCTAGGTTGCTTCCATGATATAGCTATTGTAAATAGTGTTGCAATGAACAATGGGATACATGTGTTTTTTCAATTTTGATTTCCTCAGAGTATATGCCTAGGAGTGGAATTGCTGGGTCATATGGTAGTTTTATTCCTGGTTTTTAAAGGAATCTCTGTACCGTCTTCCATAGTGATTGTATCAATTTACATTCCCACCAGCAGTGTAAGAACATTCCCTTTTCTCCACACCCTCCTCAGCATTTTTTGTTTGTAGACTTTTTGATGATGGGCCATTCTGACTGGTGTGAGGTGATCTCTCAGTGTAGTTTTGATTTGCATTTCTCTAATAATGAGTGATGTTAAGCATCTTTTCGTGTGTTTGTTAGCCATCTGTATGTCTTCTGTATGTTTAGGTCTGTTTTCCACTTTTTGATTGGGTTGTTTGCTTTTCTGGTATTGAGTTGTATGAGCTGCTTGTATATTTTGGAAATTAATCTTTTGTCAGTTGTTTCATATGCTATTGTTTTCTCCTATTCTGAGGGTTGTCTTTTCACCTTATGATGATGTTGAAGGAGAAGGAAGCAATAATACAAATTAATATTGTGTCCACTGTGTTCCAGATACTGTCCTATGTGCTTTATATGTATCCTAGTTATTTTCCCTGCAACTGTATAAGTTAATTGCTGCTGTTGTTTTTATTTTGCCAGTGAGGAGACTGAGGCACAGGGAGTTAAGTTACTTAGCCACAGTTATACAACTAGTACATGACAGAAGTAAATCTGAACCCAGATAGTCTGGCGGCAGGGTCTTCATAACAGAATAGGGAAAACTGGGAGTATTTGGTAAAAACACCCAGAAGCTTGGAATAAGGTAAATAGTCTGAGTAATTGGGGCTTCCCAGGTAGTTCAGGGGCTTCCCTGATAGCTCAGTTGGTAATGAATCTGCCTGCAGTGCAGGAGACCCTGGTTCAATTCCTGTGTTGGAAAGATTCCCTGGAGCAGGGAAAGGCTAACCCCACTCCAATAATCTGGCCTGGAGAATTCCATGGACTGTATAGTCTATGGAGTTGCAAAGAGTTGGACACGACTGAGTAATTTTCACTTTTCACTTTCAGGTGGGTAAAGAACCTGCCTGCAACGCAGGAGACCCCAGAGATATGGGTTCAATCCCTGGGCCAGAAAGGTCCCCTGGAGAAGGGCATGGTAACCCACTCCAATATTCTTGCCTGGAGAATCCCATGGACGGGGGAGCCTGGTGGGCTGCAGTCCCCAGGTCACAAATTGCTGGGCACAACTGAAGCAACTGAGCACACACAGCACACTGAGTAGTTAGAAAAGGTACTGCCCTGTCATGATAAAGAGAAAATGAACAGACTCTAGAAGAGTAATGTTAGAAGGCAGGCGGTCCAATTAGAAGAGTGTACTATGAGTTAGGCAGAAAGACGGGGGAGGTGGGGAAAGAGGCAGATACATCACACAGTGAGACATGTTTTACAGTTAGTCATTGGATTTAACCTTGATGAGACCAGGAAGTAGTTCACTTTCCTTGTACACATGAAAGCTATTTTTAAATGTCTGAAGAGCTGGCTGACTCAGTTGAGAAAGAGATTAGCCGTGATTTTCAAGGAAGTAGGGGTCCTTCAACCTCCTGTACTAACTATATTACAGTCAGTTCAATGCCCATTTTACATCCAAGAATATTACAGCTGATGGAGGTGTCAAATCATAACACACTATTCCCTCTCATTCTATTGTTCCTCCAGCGGGACTTATTCCCCTCCAACCCCCTATCCACTAAGGATATGTGAATGAGATTTACCCCCTGTACCACTTCTTAAAAATACATGCATATATGTGTTAAAGGAATATATAGTCAGTGTAAAAAAAATTACCAACAGAAGTATGCCAAAGGAAAAGAGAAAGTTTCCCTCCCATCACCATCTTGCTCTCTCAAGAGAACTTCTATTAAAAGCTTGATTATATGTGAAACTATTGTTACTGATGGAGGTGTCCTGGGATTCCCTTGTGCTTGTTAAGATGGGAAAATAGAGAATGATATCCCTAAAGCCAAGGTCCACTGCCAAGCATGGAAGGAGCTTCATGGGGAGATGTGGGGTCTTCATCACTGGAGGAGTGAGTGAAGAGTTGGAAAGATGTTAGAAAATTCAAACATTGGCTGTGGTTGGTTGAGTTAGAGGCAGAGGAAGGAGAAAGCATTGAGTGACTTTTAATATTGCTTTCAAACCCGTAGTTTTGTATTTGTACCAACAGACTGACTACCCCAAAGATAGGGGAAAATTGCAATGCAGCTTTGACATGGTAACTTAAGTGGAGGGCAAAGTGAAAACAGAAAATCCAATACATAAAATCCAAATTTATAGAACTAGTTGTTCAGTCTCTACGTCTTGTCTGACTCTTGGCGACTCCAAGGACTGTAGCATGCCAGGCTCCTCTGTCTTCCATTATATCCCTGAGTTTGCTGAAATTTATGTCCATTGAGTTGGTGATGCTATCTAACCATCTCATCCTCTGCCATCCCCTTCCCCTTTTGCCTTCAGTCTTTCCCAGCATTGGCTTCTTTTCCAGTGAGCTCTTCTCATAGAACAAGTTGCTTTGCAGCAAACATTGCACTTATTTTTATAAAGTCTTCTTTTAACTAACCATTTTGGTGTGTACAAAATGTACTTCATTTTTTATTAAAATTTCTATTTACACTTAACGTTTTAGGACTATGTTTACTGTATAAAATGAAGATGGCACACATTGTTTATTACTCCAAAGAAGGAAGATATTTCAAAGTATCTGCCAGGTTAAATCGTGGTGCATAGGGAGGAAATAATTGAGCTACTGCTCAATTGAGCCCTGCTGCTACTTCCCCCCAGACTCATGATATGAAGGAAATTAAAAGGAACTTCGATGTCCCCTTTCATGAATAATGAAGTTCAACCCATTCATTTTCCAAATGAGGAAAGTAAAACCCAAAGACAATGTCTTACCAGCTCAAGAGTCTGACAATAACCTAGCTGGATAAACTATGTAAAGTGTCCACCACAATGCCAGTATGTGGTAGATGAAGATGCAGAAGGGAAATCAGGTCATGATAATGATATTATTATTTCTTCTGTCCCTCTGTCACTCTTCTGTAAGCTTTCAGAGAGAAAGTTGGTGTTGCAAATAATGTACATTGTCCACACTGCAAACCTTAAGTTGCACAGTGATGTAATGATGAAAGCAGGAGGTCCATCCTCTGATAAAATTATAGGCTCTCAGATTTGGGCAAGGCCTATAAAGTTTACCTAGTCCAGCCTCCTCCTTCCTTCCTTATGATTTAGTATTTCTACCAAGAGGTTATCTTACCTCTACTTCTATACCCGGAATGATAGCAAATTCAGACCTTCCCTTCCCAGAGAGCTTCTCCAGCTTTGGCTGCAAAGAATATAATCAATCTGATTTCTGTGTTGACCATCTGACAATGTCCATGTGTAGAGTCTTCTCTTGTGTTGTTGGCAGAGGATGTGTGCTATGACCAGTGCCTTCTCTTGGCAAAACTCTGTTAGCCTTTGCCCTGCTTCATTCTGTACTCCAAGGCCAAATTTGCCTGTTACTCCAGGTGTTTCTTGACTTCTTACTTTTGCATTCTAGTCCCCTATAATGAAAAGGACATCTTTTAGGGGTGTTAGTTCTAGAAGGTGTTAGTTCTTGTAGGTCTTCATAGACTGTTCAATTTCAGCTTCTTCAGCATTACTGGTCGGGGCATAGACTTGGATTACTGTGATATTGAATGGTTTGCCTTGGAAACGAACAGAGATCATTCTGTCGTTTTTGAGACTGCATCCAAGTACTGCATTTCGGACTCTCTTGTTGACTGTGATGGCTACTCCATTTCTTCTAAGGGATTCCTTCCCTCAGTAGTAGATATAATGGTCATGTGAGTTAAATTCACCCATTCCAGTCAATCTTAGTTCACTGATTCCTAGAATGTCGATGTTCACTCTCGTCATCTCCTGTTTGACCAATTCCAATTTGCCTTGATTCATAGACCTAACATTCCAGATTCCTATGCAGTATTGCTCTTTACAGTCTATACAGTCAGCAAAAACAAGACCAGGAGCTGACTGTGGCTTGGATCATGAACTGCTTATTACCAAATTCAGACTGAAATTGAAGAAAGTGGAGAAAACCACTGGACCATTCAGGTATGACCTAAATCAAATCACTTATGACTATACAGTGGAAGTGACAAATAGATTTAAGGGACTAGATCTAATAGACAGAGTGCCTGATGAACTATGGATGAAGGTTCATGACATTGCACAGGAGACAGGAATCAAGACCATCCCCAAGAAAAAGAAACGCAAAAAAGCAAAATGGCTGTCTGAGGAGGCCTTACAAATAGCTGTGAAAAGAAGGGAAGTGAAAAACAAAAGAGAAAAGGAAAGATTATAGTAACTGAATGCAGAGTTCCAAAGAATAGCAAGGAGAGATTAGAAAGCCTTCCTCAGCAATCAATGCAAAGAAATAGAGGAAAACAATAGAATGGGAAAGACTAGAGATCTCTTCAAGAAAATTAGAGACACCAAGGGAATATTTCATGCAAAGGTGGGCTCAATAAAGGACAGAAATGTTAGGGATCTAACAAAAGCAGAAGATAATAAGAAGAGGTGGCAAGAATACACAGAAGAACTCTACAAAAAAGATCTTGACAACCCAGATAATCACAATGGTGTGATCAGTCACCTAGAGCCAGACATCCTGGAATGCGAAGTCAAATGGACCTTAGGANTCCTTGGCCACAGCCGATTAGACCAGAGGCCTTGGCAGCCAGACCACAGAGGATGCTGCCTCTTAGAGACATGGATATATCTGAATTGTTAGACTCCCCTCTCAAAATGTGAACTAAAGATTCAGAGAGCAAGTCAATTAGTCAGTAGGGAGGAGAAATTAAAAGACACAGAGGAGGGATTTCCCCGGCAGTCCAGTGGTTAAGACTCCATGCTTCCAATTCAGGGGACATGAGATTGATCCCTGGTAGAAGAACTAGGGGAGAAGGCGATGGCACCCCACTCCAGTACTCTTGCCTGGAAAATCCCATGGACGGAGGAGCCTGGTGGGCTGCAGTCCATGGGGTCGCGAAGAGTCGGACACGACTGAGCGACTTCACTTTCACTTTCATGCATTGGAGAAGGAAATGGCAACCCACTCCAGTGTTCTTGCCTGGAGAATCCCAGGGACGGGGGAGCCTGGTGGCCTGCCGTCTATGGGTTCGCACAGAGTCGGACACGACTGAGGCGACTTAGCAGCAGCAGCAGCAGCAGGAACTAGGATCCTGTATGCTACAGGAGTGCCACCAAAACAAACAAAAAGACACAGAGGAACAATCATAGGCAACTCTCATGAGGTCATGTGTGTCAGAGGCTGTGAAAGCTAAGACGAAGCACAAACACAAGGACAGAGGAGTCCTGAGCAGTGAGCTCTGAGCAGTAGACCACCAGTGGCTGGCTGCTGCTGCCCACACAGCGTTAGGAGCTGGGACCTCCAGGAGGTGACTAGGTCAGGAGCCTGCAGCCCTCACGGATGGGATCAGTGCTTTCATGAGAAGAGTTATGAGAAAGCTTCTCTGTTCTCTGCTACCTGAGGATACAAGACCGCCATCAGCAAACCACATGGTAGATCTGCCAGCACCTTGATCTTTGGACTTCCCAGCCTTCCAATGTGAATAAATATCTGCTGCTTATACCACCTAGTCTCTGGTACAGTAAGTCCCCTACATACAAATGAGCTCCATTCTGAGAGGATGTTCATAAGACCAATTTGTTCCTAACTCCAGCAAAGTTAGCCTATCTCTCTGGAGTGCATGCATGCTCACTCATGTGTGACTCTTTGTAACTCTATGGCCAGGTTCCTCTGCCCATGGAATTTCCCAGGCAAGAATACTGAGTGGGTTGCCATTTCCTACTCCAGGGGATCTTCTTGATCTAGAGATCAAATCCTGGTCTCTTGCGTTTTCTGCATTGGCAGGCAGGTTCTTTACCACTGCTGGCACCACCTGGGAAGCCTAATAGTATTATACTGCAATAGGTTTATAATAGTTTTCACAAAAATAGTATGTTCATTAAAAAAGCAAACACAAAAGATAAAGAAAACATTTTTAATCTTATAGGTTAAAAAGTACAGATGGTACCTTGAAAAGTATAGTACAACAGTTGACATACAAGCATATGAACAGTTGGCACACCTGCTCACATCTGTGAATTTTCACAACTTGAAGTTTCATATGTAGGGGACTTACTGTAATTTGCTACAGTGGCCTGAACTGACTGAGACAGTTCCTCTTGCTCTCTGTCAGGACTCCAGGATGTTCTGTGCTGGGTGGTGGATGTTCTTCCTCGGCCATTTCATCAATTCTGAGGTCTCATCTTCCACCATGTACCGAAGGCCTCAGATCTATGTCACGGGGAGACCACTTTTGAGGTCAAGGCTATCAAGTTGTAAGACCTATAATAGCTCTCCTCACCTTACCTGTGGAGAAGGCAATGGCAACCCACTCCAGTGTTCTTGCCTGGAGAATCCCAGGGACGGCGGAGGCTGGTGGGCTGCTGTCCATGGTGTCTCACAGAGTCGGACACGACTGAAGCGACTTAGCAGCAGCAGCAGCAGCAACAGGTGGAAAGTACCTACAACAGCCCATAGCACATAATAAGCCTTCAGTATATCAGAAACCAGCTTATTCTGTGCTTGTCACTTTGTTAATTTTTAAAGTAACCCTATGAGATCTTAAGGGATTTATCCAACTCCAGAGCTTAAATTGTTAAGCCAAGACATATTGTACTGTTAGTCTTTGGCTAACCCCTTGCAGAGCTGGGTGTTCCCTCTTTGGGTGGCCACCATACTCACACCAGGCTCAACTCACCCCACTCACTGTCTCACAGCTCACAGTGGGCATCAGCTCTCCACTAGGCCACCAGCTTCTTCTTGCCTGTGAAGACTGGGCTTTATATTGTTTCCCCAGCAGAATGCCTGGTTCACAAGTGCTCATGCTTAACATGTGTTGCTAAATAAATGAACTCGAGAAAGTGTTCATAGAAATAGCTACTCTGCATCCTTTCTTTTTCCAGATAGTCTATAATATGCAATTTATATTAAATTACTTTTTAATTGATCACATGTTTTTATAGAAAACTTATATTTACACACAGAATAATGAGGACATGGAACAACAGACTGGTTCCAAGTAGGAAAAGGAGTACGTCAAGGCTGTATATTGTCACCCTGCTTATTTAACTTCTATGCAGAGTACATCATGAGAAATGCTGGGCTGGAGGAAGCACAAGCTGGAATCAAGATTGCTGGGAGAAATATCAATAACCTCAGATATGCATATGACACCACCCTTATGGCAGAAAGTGAAGAGGAACTAAAAAGCCTCTTGATGAAAGTGAAAGAGGAGAGTGAAAAAGTTGGCTTAAAGCTCAACATTCAGAAAGATGGCATCCAGTCCCATCACTTCATGGCAAATAGATGGGGGAAATAGTGGAAACAGTGGCTGACTTTATTTTTGGGGGGCTCCAAAATCACTGCAGATGGTGACTGCAACCATGAAATTAAAAGATACTCCTTGGAAGGAAAGTTATGACCAACCTAGACAGCATATTAAAAAGNGAGTGAAAAAGTTGGCCTAAAGCTCAACATTCAGAAAACTAAGATCATGGCATCTAGTCCCATCACTTCATTGGAAATAGATGGGGAAACAGTGGAAACAGTGGCAGACTTTATTTTGGGGGGCTCCAAAATCACTGCAGATGGTGATTGCAGCCATGATATTAAAAGATGCTTACTCCTTGGAAGGAAAGTTATGACCAATCTAGATAGCATATTCAAAAGCAGAGACATTACTTTGCCAACAAAGGTCTGTCTAGTCAAGGCTATGGTTTTTCCTGTGGTCATGTATGGATGTGAGTGTTGGATTGTGAAGAAAGCTGAGCACCAAGAATTGATGCGTGTGAACTGTGGTGTTGGAGAAGACTCTTGAGAGTCCCTTGGACTCCAAGGAGAATCAACCAGTCCATCCTAAAGGAGATCAGTCCTAGGTGTTCTTTGAAAGGAATGATGCTAAAGCTGAAACTCCAGTTCTTTGGCCACCTCATGCAAAGATTTGACTCATTGGAAAAGAGTCTGATGCTGGGAGGGATTGAGAGCAGGCAGAAAGGGGACAACAGAGGATGAGATGGATGGACATGCGTCAGAGTGAACTCCGGGAGTTGGTGATGGACAGGGAGGCCTGGCGTGCTGTGATTCATGGGGTCGCAGAGTCAGTCATGACTGAGTGACTGAACTGAACTGAACTGAAAGAAGAGCATGGCTACCCTTGTGAAAATGCTCCTTTATGTAATAAGGAAAGAAGAACTAACACAGATTGGTCACCAATTTAGAACATGTACCACATCCTACAGGTTGGAGAAAACAATGAGGCAAAGACTGTGAGATGCTCACCACGAACCCACTTCTTCCTTCTGTCAATAAGTTAAATGACATTTTCCAGCCTTCCTGACTGCGGTGAGAGGACAAGCTATTGAGTTCTAGCCAGTGACATGTGGGCAGAAAGAATATGGCCACATACGACCTGGGCTAAAAATCCTCTGTGTAAACCCCCGCTCTTGCCCTCTTTACTCTTTAGCCATCAGAACACAGAACATCCAGATGGGTTCTTGGGGTTGAGAGTTGTTGTTCAGTCGCTAAGTCATGTCCGACTCTTTACAACCCCATGGACTTCAGCACGCCAGGCTTCCCTGTCCTTCACCATCTCCCGGAGTTTGCTCAAACTCATGTCCACTGAGTCAGTGATGCCATCCAACCATTTCATTCTCTGTCTCCCCCTTCTCCTCTTGCCCTCAGTCTTCCCCAGCAGGGCTTAAGAGATGACGGTATAATCAGATGGGAGAGGATTTTGAGTAGCTGGGAAGAGAGAAAGCCCTCTTCGCAGAGAGCTCTAGCTCAGGAAAAGCAAGGGGAAGATGCTTCTAAAATGGGGAAACCTCTGGAGATGTGTTTGGCCACCCCCATCTCTATCGTGCCAGTAAAGACATCTGTCTCCACTTCTACCCTCTCCAGAAATGTCTTGGCTCAAGAGATCTTCATAGTAAATCAAACCCGGAAAAATATTGTCAGACAGACATAACAGAGAAGGAAAGGACAACCATAGAGTTGTTTGGAATTTGCTATAAAGGAGGCAAAAATTAAAAGACAATATAACACCTCAAGGGCTTCCCAGGTGGCTCAGTGGTAAAGAATCCGTCTGAAAAGCAGGAGACGTGGGTTTGATCCCTGGATCTGGAAGATCCCTTGAAGTAGAAAACAGCAATGCATTTCACTATTCTTCTTTGGAGAATCCCATGGACAGAGGAACCTGGCAGTCTATATATAGTCCGTGGGGTCACCGACAGTCGGATACTAGTTAGTGACTAAACAGCACAACATAGCACCTCAAACTAAATGAAGTTTGGAGGAGAAGCTCTTGGGAGAATTGCAGGACTGCCTCTAGCGGAGAGAGAGCTGATGTTCACCTCCTTGGCACCCGTCTGGCTGATTGATTACACCTCATTTCTAGACTGACTGATGTTGCATATCTCTAATGGGTTGGTGCCAATGACACAATGACAGCTGATAAATATTTTGCACTTCCCTCCTGGATAAGGGGAGAGGGCATCTGGAAAAAAGGCAAGATCTCTTTAAGGGCTTTCAGAGCTGGGAGCATTCAGAAGGCAATAGAATAGCTGGAGGAGCCCCACATGGGTCCTCGGACAGCATCAGAGGTTTTGGGAAGGCTTGACTGCAGAAAGCTATCCTTCTCAGTAATGGGGATACCAGCCTTCTCAACCCATGTGCTAGCCCTTCCAAACCCCAGGATTTAAGAATCTAATATGTAGTTTCATGCTATCAAATGCATGCAGGGCAATCCATTAAGAGGGCCAAGTGTGAAGAACCTCTTGGTTTTCAAAGTAGTGCAGCCATTTAAGTCACCAGAGGAAGTCAAATGGCTTAATTCTGAATATTCTTTGGAATGCCTAGAAAGTACTCTAGAGAGGCATGCTAAAGAACAGGGAATGAGGGCTCTTTGGGAAAAGCCCCAGTAGTGAAATTGCCTGCCAAGAATTGGCAGTGATAACTGAAAGACCGAAGTCATTAGTCTCTTTCTCTTTATTTCCAGATCATTTGCCAGTTTTCCCAACACCATTTGTTGAATAATCTACCCCTTACTTACTGATCTGAAATGCCAACTTCATCATGAAACACATTCTCATATGGTCTTGGATCTATTACTGAGGTTTTGTGTTTTGTTTCTTGTTATTCTCTGTGAAGTACAGAGTTTGAAACATATTTTTTAAATCAAGTGAATTAATTACATTATTCAGATCTTCAACCTCTCTATTTTTGCCTATTGATCTGTCAGAGATTTTTTAAAAATATAACAGTTTCCTTACCACCATTCTAATTCTGTCAATTTCTTCATGAATAGCAAACATTTTCCTTTTATATATTTTGATGCAACATTATTGCCCAGATAAAAGTTTGTTATCTGCGATATAGTCACTGTGAGTTACAACTTTTGTCAAAGCAAAATGAGGCTTCCAGTTTTAAAATCATAGAGAAAAGATGGTTTGGTTTCCATTTCTTTTCAAAAGCATTCCAAACGACAAAGAGAAACTGAAACCAAAATTTCATCTTTCATGAAATCAGAAGACTTCTACAGCCCCAAACAACATAGCTTTATGCGAAAAGGGAGCATGAATGGATGATGCTAAATGGTGTAGCAATGAGAGTAAGGTTGACATGACTTACAGCAGAGGGGGAGACTGAGAAGCAGGTGACATTTCCTGGCTGAGAGCCGGAAAGCCTTAGGAATTAGAGAAAGCAAATAGCAAAGAAACCAGGGGAGAGGTAGGGCTGACAACCAGAGGATTATGGGAAAGTCTTTATAAGAAGCAAGCAGATCCAGTGTCCCCTACCCTGCCCACCACTATCCTGTATACTCAGAAGTTATCCCCAGTATAATGCAAGAGACAAATAACTTTTCAAAAATTGAATCTGAGAGCCTTATAACTCATATATATTGACCACAGAGTAGGGCCAGGTGAGATGGAATTTGACCACAAGGGAAAAAAGTCAAAGCCTATTCATAGAATGATGGGAAAATCTCCTATCAGCTGCAGAATTCTGGGAGATAAGTGGGAGAAACCACATCCGTCTCTACACAGCCAAAGAAAGAACCTACCCACACTGACCTTTGATTCCCGAAGAAAAGCTCCGCAGCCACTTGTTTACAGTGAAGTCAGTAGCTTCCTTGGATGTAGATTTCAGTTCGTTTTTTAGTGCTTTAGTCTCAGATATGAACAGCAGAGAATCACCAGACCTCCAAAGAAAACTCCTGATACAAAAAAAGGCATCAAAACAAACAAAATCAGCATGACTGAAAATAATGCAGAGAGTTTTAAAGATTAATTTCTTTAAGCTTTAAAGAAATTATAATTAGTCTCTTCAGAAATGGTAAAATATCGTGCAACTGTGAAACAAGTATGTTTATAAAAGGGACAAAGGGCAGCAGTCAGAGAACCAGAAACAGACTTTGAAAATTAAAAACGTCAAAATGATGGTGAAAAATTCAGTAGAGTTTGGAAAACACAGTTGAAAAATCTTCAAGAAATTAGAATAAAATTATAAAGAAATAGACTAAAGAATCCAGCTCCTAAATTGTCACAGTTTCTGAAGACAAAAATCAGGAAAGCGTAGGGGGAGACATTATTAAAGGAACAATAAAATTAACCTTCCCAGAATGGGTAAATGGTTCCAGATCGCTTCCTCCCAGATGCTCAGCACAATGGGTGATAAAATACAAAAATACACACAATAGTGAAATTTCAGAATACTGGGATAAAAAGAAAAGCTTAAAGCATGCAAGGTTGGTGGGGACTACGGCACAAGCAGAATCCAGTGATCAGAATGGCATTGGATGGACTTCAAGAAAGCAGGAGATAGAAAGCAATGAAGCAAAGATTTTAATAAAAACTGGAGAGTAACCAACGCCAGCCTAGAGTTTTCAGGTGGTGCTGGTGGTAAAGAATCCACCCGCCAGTGCAGGAGACATAAGAGACTTGGGTTCAATCCTTGGGTCGGAAAGATCCTCTGGAGGGTCTTGGTAACCCATTCCAGTATTCTTTCCTGGACAATTGCATGGACAGAGGAGCCTGGCGGGCTACAGTTCATAGGTTTGCAAAGAGATGGACAGGACTAAAAGTGACTTAGCATGCACACAAGGTCTGCAATTAAGTGTTAGGGTAGGAATGCAAAAGTCTAAAAACAAAGCTAACATTTGTCTTTTTCTCTTTTTTCCCTTCCAGAAAGCAACTAAAGGATATACTCCAACAAAATTAGATAGAAGTTCAAGAAAATGAAAGATGAAGATTCAGAAAAGTGGGAAAGGGGGGTGGAGGGACTACCTGGAATGGTGACAAAGGTACGTCCCAGCTGACAGCATGTCTTCAAACCTAGAGATGGAGCAGATGAATGCAGATGAGTAGTGATGTCTCCTGAAAAAGGTTTGAAGTGATAGTTTATCTGATGGATTTAAACACATGGAAATAATATTAAGAGATATCTTACAGAGCTCTTGATACTTATGGGGAAAGTTAGCCACAGTTCAAGGTGGAAAAGAAAAAACTTAAGCAAATGAAAAATAATGAGGCAAGCTTTGACTCCAGGAAAAACAAAAAGATGTACAAGAAAGAAAATACTCATAACATTTCCTGATTAAGAAGTTAGCACTATTTACATAGAGATAATAACAAAAACACCTGTGACACACGCTACTGATCCTCTTGCTAGTGCCTGCATTCCTTTCTTCCTCATATCCAAACCTCAGTTTTGTTCAAGTAGCAATGTGCCTATCTAGAAGTACTTGTAATTCTAGATTGCCTCACAGTTGAAGGTTTGTGACATGCCTGCTGATGAGAAAGGTTCCTAAGAAACTCTTTCTTCTTTCTCCTCTGGCTTCCTTCTTCCTTCCTTTTCCTCCTTCCCTGAAACATTGGTGCAACATCAGAGGTGCAGCAGCTGTCTTGTGACCATGAGGACCAAAGTACAAGATTAAAATTGGAGAATAGAGAAATAAAAAGAGCCTGGGCCCCTAAAAAATCATAAAATGGTCACATCAGCTTCTGACTGCCTATAGGCGTGCTTCCTATTTCTTTCAGCCAGGCGCTTTCCTAGCTGATACAAAACTGGATATGGAGAAATCTACAAACTGATATAACTACGTCAGAAGAATGAGAGCAGGGTAAGATGGGTATTAAAGAAACCCTTTGCTAGCATTTTAAGGAGCTAATATTACTGATCAGCTGAAGTCTGTTTACGTCCATTAATTTTAACATGTTTCTTACATATAAGAAACAGCCCAAAGAGCTAAAAATGTTGCCTTTAGAATATTGGATGGGGTGGGGGATAAGGAACTGACATATTTGTAATCTCCTTTTAGAATAAAAAAAAAATTGGACTATACCCATGTTCAACTTTTTTGATTAAAACATTAAAATTAATTAAAAGATAAAACCAAAATCTTTGTCTTCTACTGTAGATTTTTACTTTGTCTTCTATGAATATGCTTTCTTCCATTTTCCATATTTTTCCCTTTTTAATATTTCAGGCATGTCTTTTCCCCATGCTTTTATCTTAGTCTATTTGGATCATTTTATTTTAGATGTGTAAATTGTAGACAGTGCATACTCAGCTTTGGGGTTTTGACCCCATTGATCTGTCTTTTAATAGAAAAGCTTGATCCATTTGCTTTTATTGATACACCTCCTATGTTTGATCTTTGTTCTGTCATCTTTTTCTATGCTTTCCACCTTTTCATGTTTTCTTTGCTTTCTGGCTTGATAAATGGATTTAGCGTTTTGAGAGATGTATTTCATTTTAAGCTTTACTGATTCTTATCTTTAAGGTTTTTCAAAAATGCATTTCAAAGGCATTTATTAAACCGTGTTTCTTTAACAGTCTGAACCAGGCCTGAAATGTTAATTCCTTCAATTACTTTGTTTGAAAAAATACATAGAACTTTCTTGCCTCTTTTCTGTTCTGCTTTTCTCTTCTTTTTCTTTTCTTCTCCCTTATGATCTACTTTCATTTTCTTTTCACAACATATGTTTGAGAGTTTTACATTCTGTTGACTCATTCATACTTTTATTCATGTAGCAAACCATACTCCATATATTGTACTAGATAATAAGCTTAGCGATGGAATACATTTCTTGCCCTCCAGGCACTTAAAGGTGACTAGGGAAGCAATGGTAGTCCAGGAAAGTGGCAGAGCAGAGGTGTGCCCAGGTCATAGAGAAGAAACTAGGAGAGGCTTGCAATCTGGATCAGCTTCTCAGAGAAGGCTTCCTGGTGGAGGGGGCACTTGAACTGAATCGTAGAGCTTGCTGTTGATTAGTGAGTATAAGAGTGGGGAGAGATCTTTCTAGCAGAAGGAATAGCATATGTAAAGACAAGGAAGTAAGAAGATGCCTTGAATAAAAACAGCTCAGGGTTGCACAAACATAGTGGCTGGTGAGAAAAGATAGGGTCAGGGATAGAGCAAGAGGTCCGCTCACAAGGTCATAAATGGCTGTGAAGGTCCCTCTCAAGAAGGATGCTACTGAAGAATCCTAAGCAGGATGCAAATAGGGCAGGATGAAGATAGGAACAGGGATGGAAGGTGGCAGGCCCTTTTTGAGGACGTTTATAATGAAGGTGGTTAAAATAAAGAGCAAGTCATGGAACAGGAGATAAGAGAGTATTCAAGAGGCCTGGGGGGGCAACAAGCAGGTCACCTCTCCACCTGCTACTCCAGACTCTCTGGTCCAATTTTTCTCCAGCTCCAGGCAAATCTTCATTGGGAATGGAGTAAGACTTTCCAGTTTCTACCATGAAGAAATATCAGCCTTGAGGTCTCATTGGTCATGATCCAGTGGTTTGAATGAGCTGTCTTCTGAGGAGTAGGAGATTCAGGCAGAAGGTGGGAGAAGAGAGAAGTCACTTCAAGCCCAATTTAATGAGGCCAGTGAGGTTACAGAGAAACTAAGTAAGCCTCTTTTCCCTACCTCAAGCCCCAGATTTGTCATTGGCTGTGTGATCTTGAGAAAATCACTCTACCTCTCTGAACCTTCATGTACTTATCTACAAAAGGCAGAGTCCTCTAAAGTTCTTTGTGTCTGAGGGGAAAAGACTGGATCTAGCTAAATATCTTCCTTTGAAGGCAAAAACCTCTTTCTTTTCTGTCATCCTTAAAACCTCTCCTTCTGAAATTATAAAGCCAGCTTCTTTAATATTCTTCATTAGCTCTTGATAAATAAAATTCCAAATTAAGGACTTCTTTGGTTTTCTCATCCATCCCTTGTGAAGTCTTTCATCTTTTAAACAGAGATGATTTAATAAGATATGGCAATGTTAGGAGTTACAGCAAAAACATGGTTTCTTAGTTCAGCTCTGAATTTTGCAGGTAAGAGTGATGCAGTCATGTAAGTGATGTGGTTAGAGTAGATGAGAGAGGACATCGTTAATTTGATATTCCTCATATAAACACACTGCGTCTTCTATTAATGTCCTATGGCCATTAGAGTAGTTTGTTCTATTTTTTTCGTTCTCTTTCCTCTTCGAGTCTCAGTTTTTGAAGTTTCTACTGATGTCTTCAAGCTCATTGATTCTTTCCTCAGCCGAGTCCAGTTTATCGATGAGTCCATCAAAGGCACTCTTCATTTCTGTCATGGTGTTTTGATCTCTAGCCCTTCTTTTTGATTCTTCCTAAGAGTTTCCATCTCACTGCTTCCATTACCAATCTGCCAATCTGTTCTTGCATGTTGTCTACTTTTTCCATTAGAGCCCTTAGAATACTAGTCATAGTAACTTTAAGTTCCCAGTCTGCTAATTCCAACATCTCTGCCACACTGGAGTTTGGTTCTGATGTTTTCCCTGTCTCTTCACCCTGTGGGGATTTTTGTTGTTGTAGTAGTTCTTGTTCTGTTTTTTGTCTTTTAGTATGCCTTGTCATATTTTTTGCTGCAAGTCTGACTTGATAAACTAGATAAAAGGAACCCAGAACTGGTTCGTGCAGTTTCCTCCTCCTGATCTTCAGCTCCAGGTGAACTTTGTCGGATGTGTGATTCTTTATCTACCTGTCTGTTTGTTTCATTGGTAGTGGGGGTGGGGGTGGGGTGGAGAGCAGCTGCGATGTCAGTTTTCTGATGAATCTAAGACAAGCTGCTGATTTTCAGTTTGTTCATCTTTTCTCCTGTTGTGTGGATGGGAGAGATGACTTCTAAGCTCCTCCTATGTCGGCCTGGAAACCCAAAGAAGTCCTTAATTTGGAATTTTATTTATCAGGAGCTGATAAAAGCATATTAAGGAAGCTGGTTTTAGAATTTCAGAAGGAGAGGTTTTAAGGACGACAGAAAAGAAAGAGGTTTTCTCCTTCAAAGGAGGATATTTAGCTAGATCCAGTCCCTCAGACACAAAGAACTTCAGAGGACTCTGCCTTTTGCAGATGAGTACATGAAGGTTCAGAGAGGTAGAGTGATTTTCTCAAGATCACACAGCCAATGACAAATCTGGGACTTGAGGCCAGGTTTCCTGATAATAAGTTCAGTGTTCTCTCCAGGGCCCTGTGTCTCCCTGGTCTGTGCTGGTGAGGGTCCTTTAGCCTTCATTCATAGAGATGATTGTCATGACAACAAATAACCTGGAGGAGGGTGTGTGTGTGTGACCTTACAGAAGGGTGTGTGCCTGTGTTCAATCACTCAGTCAGTTGTGTCCGATTCTTTGCAACCCCACAGACTCTAGCCCTCCAGGCTCCTCTGTCTGTGGAATTTTCCAGGCAAAAATACTGGAGTGGGTTGCCATTTCCTACTCCACATAGGTGAGTAGGCGAAGAGAAAATACTAGGATGATTCAGATTCAGGAAGACACATTCCAAGTGGAGGAAGAGGTGCTTTGTCAAGAAAAAGACTCTTGGTTATAGGAATGGGAGAGTCACTGTCCCTCACTCCCCGGAGCTCAGCACCCGCCCAGATGTGACAGTTGTCTGCGCACTGATGCCCTCTAGTGATCTGAAGAAAGACATCCTTTCCCTAAACCTGACTGGAGGAAGCTCAAACCCCTGGGAGACAAAGAAAAGGGCCTTCCTCCATCCCTCACTTTGGTTCAGAGATTTGTCTAACCTGAAGGGTTTTTTTTCCCCGTCTTTTACCCATTAACTTCTTTTTGTTAAACAATCCAAAGACATTTAGAAACACGTGTGAAGGAGAGCATTACCCCATCTGGAGAACCATATGTACCCAAGTGTGAGGATGCGGGGAAAGGAAGCCACAGACACAGACACAAACACAGCCAGGATATGAGACCACAAATACACATTCCTGGGGTGAATAAAGGCTTTGTGGGGGATCCTAAAAGTTATACAACTTGGGAATCTCCCTTTGGAAAAAAAAGAACAGAAAAGTACAAAATCAAGCACAGAGCTTTGGAGAACAACCATTCATCCGTTTCATGGCAAATAATTCTCGCATATACCCATCTGCCAGCGCACACATGGAGAGGAAATGACGATATAAAGCAGAGCTATTTTTAATTTTCACTATTGTCCCTAAAATCACTAAGACATTAAGAATGGTCCGCCTCAGTCAAGTCACCTTGGAAGGCTGTAGAATTATTCTCACGATGTGACTATTGTTCTCAACGTGTCTGGGATTGTTCCTTTTAATCGCCTTCAGACACTGTGGCATGTTCCTTGGAATGTCATTAATGGTGACTTTTATCATTTAAGTGCAGGTTCTTCTCTCTGTGTGTGTGTGTGTGTGTGTGTGTGTGTGTGTGTGTGTGTGGTATATGTATGCAATAGCCAAACCCCACAGATAAGTGCTAAGAGCGTCTTCCCTGGTGGCTCAGCAGTAAAGAATCTGCCTGCCAATGTAGGAGACAAAAGTTCAATCCCTGGGTAGGGTAGATCCCCTGGACAAGCAAATGGCAACCCACTCCAGTATTCTGGCCTGGAGAAACCCCAGGGACAGACAAGCCTGGAGTGCTACAGTCCGTGGACTTACAAAAGAGTTGGACACAACTTAGCATCTAAACAACAAGAACAAGTACTAGGAGGGGTACCCTAGCTGGCCGAAGCTGGTTTGGCTTAAGAGTAAAGGATCTTTAGAAGCCATCAAACTCTTCTGCCCTTCCGTTGCTTCTGTCATATCCTGTGAGGACATTTTCCTGCAAAGGAAGTGCACAGTGATTTTAGCAATGAAACCATAATTGTACTAAGTGTCTACATGAGGTAGCCATGAGACTACCTCCCAGGCTTTCGATTATAAGGACGATCAACCAGGGGCTCAGCTGTGGAGATGGAGGAGCCACTTGTTCACAAGAAGGCCGGGTGCCCACAGGCAACTCCCAGACCAGAACCCTTCCTGGCAGGGACTCCTGGGACGTCTGACTTCAGCACAGAAAACATCCCAGACTTTGCTGATCCTTTTGTAGACTACATGGCTTCCTGGGGCATTTCCATCAAACCATCTCTTTTTCTGTCCTTCACTCAAGGTCAAACATTCATGTCACAGTCTGATGACTCTTCCAGATTGTCTGGTCTGCTCCTTATTTTACCTTCTCACAGGCACTTTTCCTAAATCTTTGCACAGTTAACCTTCCCATTTCATTCTCTGCTCCTTGGAGGATCAGACCCCGCTCTCTGCAGTGAAGACGTGGAAGAGCAGCACTGCCTGAGTTTCCTCTAATGTATAAGTAACTGTGATAAAGCATCTGACCCCATTCTTTTAAAACATTTTAAATTGAAGCACAGTTGATTTACAATGTTGTGTTAGTTTCAGGTGTATAGCAAAGTGATTCAATTTGGGGTTTTTTGGTGGGAGGGTCATACTGCACAGCTTACAGGATCTTAGCTCTTGACCAGGGATCAAACCTGGGTCCCCAGCATTGAAAGCTCAGAATTTTAAAGACTGGACCCCTAGGCAATGCCCCCAAAGTGATTCATATGTATGTATATATATATATTATTTTTCAGATTCTTTTTCTTTATGTGTCACTACAGTATATTGAATATAGTTCCCCATGCTATGTGGTAGGTCCTTGTTCATCTATTTCACATATACTAGTATGTGCCTAATTCATAAATAAAACTCCTAATTTATCCCTCTTCCCTTTTCTCTTTGGTAACCATCAGATTGTTTTCTATGTCCATGAGTCTGTGTCTGTTTCAAAGTTCGTTTGTATCCTATTCTAGATCCCACATGTAAGCAATGTCATATATACTTGTCTTTCTCTAACTGACTTCACTTAGCATGCCAATCTCTAGGTTCATTCCCATTGCTGCAAATGGCAGTATTTCATCCTTTTTATGGCAGAGTAGTATTCCAGTGTGGATACCTCTTCTTTAGCCATTAATCTACCAATGCACATTCGGTTGCTTCCATGTCTTGGCTATTGTAGATAGTGCTGCAAGGAACACTGAGGTGCAGGTATCTTTTCAAATGATGGATTTCTCAGGATAGACGATTGCTGGATCATGTTGTTGCTCAGTCGCTGGGTCACATCTGACTCTGTGACCCCGTGGACTGCAGCACGCTAGCCTCTGTGGCACCAGCAGGAGACTGAAACCCTGTTAGCCTCTGCCCCTTGCTGAGACCCCTCACCCCGTCCCCTTAACTGCCATAAAACCCCAGGCCAGGCTCCCTTCCTCTGTCTCTCAAGTTATTTGAACCTACTTGAGAGGCCTGCTCTGCTCTCCCCAGAGACGTCAATTCTCTAGGTAATAATTTTTCATACCGTCTTGGTTTGACATCTGAACCAAATTTGGGGAGGTGGTACACGGATCTTTGATGGGTGGTCATGATGATAACACAGTATTGTCAGTTGCCACACACTGGAATCGTCTCCTTAGGTCCACGACTAAAAACAAGTGTTGGGAAGTACTCCACCTTCTCACTCGCGAGGATCACCAGCTCTGCGGCCAGCCCCCTTCCTTCAGGGCATGTAGAAGGATGCCATTCAGTAAAGAGGGTACCACATACCCCTTCCGCGCACACAACCGAAACGTGAAAGGTAGGCGGGAGGGAGCGGAGGTGGCATTTTGAAGGAGTGTCGTGTTGTCATGTAAAAAGCAGCTCTTCCTCGAGAGAGAGCAACCAAGAGAATCAAAGAGCCCAAACCTTCTCTCCCTCGCCTAGGCTGGGGACTGGAGATCCTCCTGGCTGAAAGGTGACAAGAGGAGGCCTACTGGCAGAGGGTGGAGGACGGAAGGCTGTGCCACAGGGGAGCTAGTGACCCTCATCATTTCACGTGGCAAAGACAGGTGTTTTCCAAGCAGGAGTGCAACAGGAAGCTCCAGACAGCTTGAAGACTGGGGCCCTGGAAGCAAGATGGGATGGGCAGACAGTCTGGAGTGTCCTCCTGGGAGGAGGAGATGGAAAACATCACAAGTAGGAGATGAGTCCAAGCTAATGTGCAGGGGGCAGGGCCACCTAGGGCTCTCTGGAACACCAGCAAGACATCCTCCACGAAAGAACCAACAGTGTTTTGGAAACTTGACACCCAGCAGAACCAAGGGCTGCTGGCTACTTAGTGTTAGAGAGGAAATGGCAGCCAACAGAAAGAACGAACTTAACCTCTAGACAGCCAGGAAGAAGATGCTCTGCCCCTACCTCCCAGGGCCCTAGCATCGGTTTGGTACGTACCATCCACCCAGTTCTAAGCCACTAGTTTCTTCTGGTCTGGACCCTAGAGTTGGGGGAAGAGCTGGGGCATGGATGAGGAGGGCTTTGGGATGATCGTGAAACTGGCAGTTTTAAAATAAGCATCATAGAGTCTGAGAAAAGAAACCAGACTGACAGAATAGCCCAAAGGGACCAACGTTATGGAATTCAACTCTGATGTCATAATGGGAAGCCACTATCAGGTGGAAGGGGAAAGGAGTCAACCCAAGTAATCGCAGAAATTGGAAAAACAAATGGATTTTTGTGTTTCTATTTCAGTGAGTTAATGATATCTTTCTCTAAATCAGCTACATGGAATTCTTAAAAATACAAAATTGAACTTTAAGGAAAATAATTAAACATCACCTATAATTTGGTACCTGCTGTGTATATACCCACAATTCATCACTGTCACATTTTTAAACAATGTTCATTGAAACCCTAGGTTCTGTACGTTATTTCCAACCTCTGTGCTCCCGCTCACATTGTTCTTTCCACCTTGAATGTCACACCTCATGCTCCAACTCCCATCTCTCAGTGTTAAAATCTTCTGTTAGTATAGAAACAAAACTATCCTTTCTTTCTCCCTTCAGAGTCTGGGGGAGAGACTGCCCTTGGCTAGGAATTTAATCTCGCTCTTTCAAGAAGTAATTACAAAGCCCCTGTCTGGTCTTTGTGTAGTCAGGAGAGCTGTTCTTAAGAGACATAAAGCTGGAAAATGGGCCCATTTTTTATTTCCAGCAGGCTCTAGGGGTCTGAGTTTGAAAGAGTGGAGCCACCTACACTGTTCAAAAGTAAATGATATAAGGTATTAATTACATACGGAGAGCAGGCTTTGAAAACACTGGGGAAGCAAGGTAAATACTTCTCTTCCACTTTCTGGGTTTAGACTGTAATATCTCTGATAATTAATATTTATCCTTGGGAAATGTGGATGTGCAGTGGTGGGGGCAAAATTGGAAAGAAATCTCACAGCTTTCCAATGAGCTATCAACAGAGGAAGGAGGATGGACAACTCAGGCTGTACAGAGGCCCTTGGGGGCTAGAAGAGGAGTGTCGAAATCAAACCTGGATGCTCTGTGGGATATGGGATGCTAAAGGCCACTTCGAGTCTCCTGGAGATATTGTCTTAAGAGGAACCACTCAGAGCTGGGCAAGCATTGTATTGGCAGGGAGGGAGTCTGTTCCTCGGTTGAGATCCGTCTCTGTAGGAAGACGTCTGTGAGCACTCTTAGAAGGAAGAGCAGAAGAGGATTCCCAGTGAGGAGTGGACCCCGAACAGGAGAGCATGGCTAGGAGCTGAGGGAGCCCATGAGGGTATTCCCTGTGTAGTTTAAGCTGGTAGGTGTTTTTCTCTTGTATTATGGTGGAAGTCGTAGCACAGTGTAAAGAATCTTCCTGCCAATGCAGGAGACACAGGAGACCCAGATTCTGTCCCTGGGTCGGGAAGATCCCCTGGAGGAGGAAATGGCAACTCACTCCAGTATTCTTGCCTGGAGAATCCCATGGACAGAGGCGCCTGGCAGGCTACAGCCCATGGGGTCGCAAAGAGTGGGACGCGACTGAGCGCATATGCACACTCCTCTATTATCTAAATGTTCTTTGGTTACTGCAATCCTACGCAACAGTTCACACACACACACACACACACATATAGGAAAGCATTATATACACAGATAGATATGCTTCTATATGTAAGATAGTAGAGTTGTGAAGAACAAAGAAATGACTAATAAAAGGAAGCGGGGCCTGCCCGATGCCCCCTCCCAGGGAGACACATTCTAAATGGAAAGTGCTTTCCAGCAGAATGTTCCCAGAACAGCAGTGGGGCTGGGATCCGTGGGCCGAAGAGCAGGCTGGGGAGGCTGGGGAGGGGGGCTGCAGCCCAACGCTCCCCTCTTCCCTGCCTGTGAGAAGAGAAGGTGACCTTTCAGCGTGGGAAGAGGCTGACGTGCTGGTTACTCTATTCACTCCCCAAGGCTGTCTTTCAAATGCCGCATCCTTTACTGAGCCCTCCCCAAGCTCACCCAAGCTAGAACGAAGCCCTCACGCCTCCGAGAGCTGAGAGCCCTGGATGCAGGCCTCCCTTATGGCTCTTACCAGTATCCACTTTCAGTGAGAGTCCTTTACCAAGCCTTTGGCCAGGTACATCTGTTTGCCTTCATGTTCCCTGGTGCCCACCTTACCCTCATGCTTCTCCATCCTGCTACCTGTGGGATCCTAAGCTGTAAGCCCCACAGACAGATACCCACCCCTGCCCTCTGGTTTCTGCTTTCCCATGGGGGGACCCTTACAGTAGGTGTGAGGGAGGTTGGGATAACTAGTCCCCGAGTTCCTCCCCTTGGGGGGTCACCTCGAGGTTAACTCTCTCAACTTCTGGTCGCTCCTAGCAAGCGGGCTGCACTAGAAGACTCCATCCCCTTCCAGGCTCCAGCATCCACCGCGTACCTTAGCTCTGGGGTCCTGGGGAGATGGAAACCTGGGCTGCTACTAGCCAAGGCCATCACGCTCTCCCTCGTGCTCCTCACCGCCAATACTCAGGCCTTTGTGTCTAGTTCTTCAGCTTGTCTTAATCTGTGCACCAAATGTTTCCAGTCAAGACCTGCCCGATACTCTCCCTTACTAAATAACCTGAGAGCATACCTACAGAGGTTTGCGTTATGCTTATTTCTGAACCAAGGCTAAAATAGAGTCTTGACTATTCTGGGTGCCCAATAAGCATTTGTTCAGTACTCGGTCTATCTGATTCTAGAACTGATTTCTCACCCTCAGCACTATTGACACTTGGGGACAAATAACTCTTGGAGGAGGGGCTGTCCTGTGCACTGTAGGATGCTCCGGAGCATCCCTGGCCTCTGTGACTAGATGCCAGGAGCACCCCAACCCCAGTTGAGGCAACCAAAAATGAGTGTAGACATTGCTAAATGCACCCCCTCCCACCGGGGAGCAAAATCACTCCCAGATGAGATTCACTGCCATAGGTGTTAGCTCCTCTTGTCATTTCAGCATTCACGTTACACAAGCCAGTATCATCACTTCATAGCAACAGTTCATAATTAACCCATAAGTGTGTATATCCACTGGCTTTCCTGGTGGTTCAGATGGTAGAGAATCTGCCTGCAATGTGGGATACCCAGGCTCAATCCCTGGGTCAGGAAGATGCCCTGGAGAAGGAAATAGCTACTCACTTCAGTATTCTTGCCTGGAGAATTCCATGAACAGAGGGGCCTGGTGGGTCTCAAGGGTCTGAGCAACTAACACACACACACACACACACACACACACACACGTGTGAACACACATATCCGGGCCCACTTCAAAGTCACATAGTCTGACATAAAATATATGTGCACGTATGAAAACACACTTGAAAGGATTTCTCAAAGTTAGGATATCAAAGACATCTTTTCTTATTGTTAAAAACAAAATCTTTATTATCAAGTGGAAAAAAAATCACCCAGGGCATGGAGATAACATTAAATGAGATTTCTTTCACCTTTACAGAGATGCATGAGCTTAGATCTTCAAAAGATCATAGGTGTAAGCATAAATGCAGGGTGCTAAATGGTACATGAAACGGAAAATGATCAGAAGGAACAAGGCACTTCTGGGGGCAATAGAGAGAACACAAGGGTCTAATGACCACACTCACCCCTCCCCCACATCTAGATGTTCATTGAAAGGACCATGGCTTGCAAAGCCAGAGACACAAATTATGAAGTCCTGTTTTGCTGACTGCAAAGGAAGTGTGTTTAGGGGCATCAAAAAAATTTTTTTTAATGGGAGCATAATTGCTTTATAATGTTGTATTAGTTTCTGCCGTACTAAGAAGTGAATGAATTATTGTTTGGTCAGTAAGTCGTGCCCAAACTCTTTGAGACCCTATAGACAGTAGCCCGTCAGGTTCCACTGTCTTTGGGACTTCTCAGGCAAGGATACTGGAGTGGGTTGCCATTTCCTCCTACAGGGGATCTTCCCAACCCAGGGATCTAACCCACATCACCGAATTCTAGGGACAAGCCTACAACAGCAATGTTATTCCCATTTTACAGCCTAAGAAACAGAGGTGCAGAGAGGTTACTGAATACCAAGACACTTGGGGAGTGAGTTATAGAGCTGGAAAGCAATCTAACAGTGTCTCGTTAAACTAAGTTACATCAAAGAGACTGGGTATTGAAAGGACTGAGAGCAAAGGATGCTGAGAACAGCGGTTCAGGGGAGAGCATCGTGGGATTCAAGCGCCATCCTTAGGAGAACTGCTCACTTCCTGTTAGTGACTCAGCAATTGGGCCACTGGATAACAGGCTGATGGATCACAGACTAAATAACAGGCTGCTGGATCACAGACCTTTAGTCCACACCCTGCAGCCCATGCTGCCAGCCTGTTCTCTGTCCACACACTCCTTGGGCTGCCCTTTGGCGACCTCTGACTCCTTCAAGGTCACCAGTGATGTTCCATGATGGCTCAGGGTTCTCTTCACTCTTTGAATCTCTGCCTTCCTGTTTGTTTTGATCCTTTGGGAAACTTGTAGGCTGTGGAACTAGGATGCAAAGTTGTTTGACAGTTAAACCCTTATGATAAAACTGTATGACAGCTTGTAGATCATGCCTGTTCAGCTGTTCTATTCTGATCCTTCCATGTCTGGGCCCTTGCTGGCCACGGAGATTGCCCCTCCCAGGGCTGGCCGATTCCTAGAGACAGCAAACATCTCCAGTAAGTGCACCTTTCATATGCAAACTAACTAATGTGACCAATGTGTGTGCTTGTGGGCTCTTTAGATTCTTTGTTACTCTATGGATTAGAGCACACCAGGCTCTTCTACTGATGAGATTTTTCAGGCAAGAATATGAGAGTGGGTTGCCATTCCCTTCTCCAGGGAATCTTCCTGATCCAGGGATTGAACCAGGGTCTCCTGCACTGCAGGCAAATTCTTTACTGCTAAGGCACCAGGGAAACCCTTCTGGGTGTGGAAGAGGTGATACTTGCATATCATAGCAGAAACTGCATGGAAAGTGCCTTCGAGGTGCAGAAGGGCCTTCTTGGGAGGCCAGGATGTGACAGAAGGCATACCGTGGACTTATCCAGGTGCTCATTCCCTCTCCCTACTCTCTGGTCTGTGTCTAAGCCTAAAAAGAGAGATTGAAGCTGAATAGAGAGGCAACTGCTCTTCTGGCTTATTCCAGGCACATCCAAGACTGCTTGGAGACACGAATGACAAAGGGCAGACAGTTTGGTGGGCGTGCCCCCCGCTTGCGGGTAGAAGCCAGCCCAGCAATCAGGCTGAGAACCAATGCAGGGGAGCAGGAGCTCAGGCGGATGTACTGCCTTGAGGGCCCTGCAGCTCTGCTGAACCCACGGGCAGCTGCTGGGCAGGGTCGCCACACTCTGGAAATCCCTTGAAGACTCAGCAGGAGGCAGGAGATGGGAGGGAGGGAGCGTCATTCAAGCTGCCACGTGGAAGCTCAGGGTGGAAGGACTTGAGAGGGCTTATCGCGAGCACCCTAGGGACCCGGTGGGGCTTTTCGGAAGTCTCAGGGAGCAAGCAGATGGAGAGTAGGAGTTAGCATCTCCAAGTATCCATGTCCCAGGAAGGCAGCCTCATTTATAACCTCAGGTTGGGACGTCTGGGGACAGAAGCAAGGAACTGAGACAGAACTGACAGCCCTTCCTTCCGCCTTGTTCTCAGACTTGTGAGCCAGGAAAAGAAAGGCAGCCTCAGTACCTGAGAATTTCCATATTCTCAGTACCTCTTGAATTTCCATATTCTTCCACCCCTCAGGATACTCTTCCAAGGTTGCTCGCTGTAAGAAAAATGAGGGTGCCTCACAGCCTCCGCTGGCCCATAATTCATTTGCAACTGAGTTGCTTATCTCTTGGATCTGGAAAGCAGCTGGGCACCCCTGTTTGAGCTGCTGGGACGTTTGGACTCTCACTGGATGCCACAGACCAGAGCACAGGACGTGAGAAGAGCAAGCATCTCCACGTCCGTGTTGACCAGTGTAGCCAATTAAAGTAAAATGGAAACAGCTTAGTTGACAGGCAGCTCTCCACTTCTTAGTTTTTTTCTGGAGAAAGTGGTGCTGGGTGCTGGACAATGGGTGTGACTGCTGCCAAAACCACCAGAGCAAAGACGGTTGACTCAGGTCGCATCCTCTCAGCCCCTGAAACAGCCTCCCACCAACATTCACACACCAAAAGCCGCTCTTTTTCCTGTACCTCCTAGGGAGAAGGGACTTGCTAAGATTTTGGTGTCTCTATCGCTAAAAGTCAAGGAGCGGCTGCCTGCATGAGTTTGTGCCTCTCGGGCACATTCCATCCAAACCATCCTGGTTTTTGGTCTAATGTGTTTAGCTGTTCAACAGACAAAAATTCAACTGCAGAAACCCTAGGATTCAAGCGAACTACCTTCATATTCTCAAGTCTGGGACAAGGTTGTTATTCTGGCTAGGAAAGTTCATCTCCTTCCCAGCCCCCATGGCTTTAAAAATGGCTTTGTAATAATAACAAAAAATCCCAAAGGAAATGGAAATTGGAAAGAAAATTCGCCTGGACCTGAACCACAAAAGCATGTCCTTTGTATTTATTTTCCAGCTTTCTTTCCATCCCACTTTCATAAGTGTGGAGTTTACATGGTCGTGATCATGGCAGAGTTTTACTCTGCCATGCTCACTTAATAGAATATCATGTTTTCAAGTTGCTACTCAGTATTTCTAATTATAATTTTAATGACCCCATAATGTTCCGTGAAGTTGATATTCTATGATCCACCTCAGTTCAGTTCAGTCACTCAGTCATGTCTGACTCTTTGCAACCCCGTGGACTGCAGGACGCCAGACTTTCTTGTCTATCACCAACTCCTGGAGCTTGCTCAAACTCATTCCATCGAGTCTATGATCCACTGAACATCTCCTTAATAAAACTGAGTCATTTTTCAAGGTCCATCTCCTGGCTCACATCTTTGGGAAGCCATATCTGGATACACTGGGCTTCCCTGGTGGCTCAGCTGGTAAAGAATCTGCCTGCAGTACAGGAGACCCTGGTTCAATTCCTGGGTTGGGAAGACCCCCTGGAGAAGGGATAGGCTACCCACTCCACTATTCTTGCCTGGAGAATCTCCATGGACAGAGGAGCTTGGTGGGATGCAGTCCATAGCATCACAAAGAGTCGGAAAAAACTGAGTGACTAAGCACAGCACCTGGATACCCCAGGCCTCAGCATCTGTTTCTTCCTCTAAACATGAGTGCATTCTCTGTTTGCCAATTAAACTCCGACTTGGTTCGTTCCTGAGTCCATAATGTTAATGTGTTGTCTGTAAAACCACCCTCATGCCGGCCCTATACGATAAAAGAGAAACGGAAGTGGGGTCCCTTTCCTGGTACACCATCCCATAGGGCACCCAGCAGGTCTTGGACAAGTCTCAGTCCTGCTCTGTAGGGGAATGGGAGGATGGGAGACCTGCAGAGCTGCTGACCCTTTTGCCCTTGAATCTCAGCCTGTTCCAAGTGATGCTTGCTGATGTTCAACTACAACTACACCAGTACTTGTCTCCGCCAAGCTCTCAAAGCACGAAATCTGACATAGAAACAGATGAAGACAACGGGCAGACAGAACAAGTGACATTTCTAATGATTAGAATGATTCAGGGGAGGGTCCTTCAGACAGTTCTGCAAGTGTCCCAGTTATTCAATTCACTTCCCTGGAACCAAATCATCTTTGAGCAAGACAGAGTCAGAGATGCTTGAATTTCAATCCCACCTCTGCCAGCCCCTGCTGTAGAATCATAAAAAGTCACAGTTAATAGGTTCATTAGTTTACACATTCGTAGACTGGAGGTGGTAGCATTCACCTCAACCAAGTCTGATGGAACCCAAACAAAAGTTAAAGCATCTAAGCACAGCACTCAGCACAACGGCTGGGAAACAGCCCACTCTCCAATGATGGTAACTAGTGGCAATAATGATGCTAACATGAGCAAAGGCAATCCTAAGAGGGGAAATGGTGGACATACAATGCTGGCTTCTGAAGGGCAGCCTCAAGTCTGTCAGATCTCTTCAACCACATCTCTTCTTCCCTCCTGGAGATGATCCTAGTACCTGAGAATGAGTCACAAGCCCATACAAACCAGCAGAACACAGCTGTTCTCACCAATGGCATAGAGACAAGAGTATGTGTCATAGTAAAAAAGAAAAACAGATAAACAAGGGTGGGAAGACAAAACTTTATCAATAAAATGATTTAGTTTAGGTCTCAGACTCCTATCCCCCTCAATGGTAGAAAATGTAATCTTTCTGATTCAAGGCAATGCTTTCACTGCTGTTTAAAAGTTAATCTCACTTCCGTAAATGCTCAGTTAATTTTAGGGTTATCCATCATCCCTTCTCATCTTTCTGGACAGAAGGGTGATGTCATGAGAAGGACAGAGGGGATGAGGATGGGGCGGGTACCCTCCTCACCTGAGCAAAGGCCCACCTTAGGGATGGCTGAGGTGCAGCTGGCCATCCCCAGCCTTGGACATCCACATCTGACCCTCCAGGACTCACTGGTGTGGCTGCCCAAGGCATGTTCTGCCACTCAGGCTTTCCTGCATCTATGATGCTTTGATGTGTCTGCCTTCTCTCCTCTAGCTCAATTGCTCTGATTCCTTTTCAGGCAGGATTTCACTTTCTGTCCAAGCTCCTCTTTGTCATCTCTTGTTTATGAATAAAATTTGCCTTCTTTCTCCAGACTTCACCTCTTGATCTTTTAGCCAGGCTACAAAACATCTGTTTTCTTTCTTTTCAAGCACCTGGTTCTTGAAATAATGATGTACGGTACTCAAGGTTATTATGTCTGCTTTAGATTAATCAGGGGTTCCAAAGCCCTGAATCTGACTCTTTTATTCACCTCATATATCAGTACCTTGTGAGCAATGTATATGAAAAGCTTATTCTTCAATGATGAATGGAAAAGCAGAGGGTAAGAAAAATAAAAAATCAAACTAAATCACACACATTGGTATCAAAAGTTTATTAATACTTCCTGCACATTACTTCTAAAATTGTTTTTGCTCATGGCTTCTGGCTACAGCCCAATGTCAGCCCAGACATCCCCATGTACTTTATGGATGTTTCGCTCAAAAATCCAGGGATCAGATGAGAGTCACCGAGTGTCCCAAGTGGAACCTGGAATGTGCACGAGAAGAGAGTTAGGGTGGTCATCTGCTTGTTTCTGAGTTAGGATGATGAGCTGGGAATGCCTGTGATGGGAAAACCAAAGCTCTCATTACCCAGGAAGGGCCAGAACATATGGATAAAGGATTAGAAAGTCTTCCAAGTTAGAGGCCACTCTGCTGTGCTCACCTGCTCCCTCTACGTCTGGCAAGAGGTTGGAGATAGAATCTGCCAGACTCAAGACAGATAGATGGTCGAGTGAAGGGTGGCCTTGGACTTGGAATGTATTCACTTGAACTTCTCTTCCCACTTTCCTCATTGAATGTAAGAGAGTCTGCTCCAGATATAGAATGCTGTTTTAGTCAGGCAAAATTTAATTCCACAGAAAGTTGTTTTGTAAGATTTATTATAAGGAATAATAAAAATTGCTTACATCATTACAGAGGCTGACAAGTCTAAAATCTGCAGAGCCAATGTCCCAGTCTAAGTCCAAAGGCCATCAGGCTGCTATAGAACCAGGAAAAGCAGATGCCCCAGTTCAACATTGTCAGCTGGAGAATTCTCTCTCACTCTGAGAAGGATTAGATTTTTGTTCTATGTAGAGCTTCAACTGATCGGACGAAGGCCACTGACATTAGGGAGTGCAATCTTCTTTATTCAGTCTACTTATTTAAATGTTAATTTCATGCAAAGATAATCTCATAGAAACGCCCAGAATAAAGTTTGACAAAATATCCAGTCACCCTGTGACTCAGTCAAGATGACACATGAAATTAACCATCTCAGATCCTTTCTCTCCCAAGTTACGTTCTCGTCCCCAGCACCAGTGTGCATGCCTGCTCAGTCACTTCAGTCGTGTCTGACTCTTTCCAACACTATGGGCTGTAGCCCGCCAGGCTCCTCTGTCCATGGGATTTTCCAGGCAAGAATACTGGAGTGGGTTGCCATGCTCCCTCCAGGGGATCTTCCCAACCTAGGGATTGAGCCTACATCCCTTACATCTCCTGCAATGGGAGGTGGGTTCTTTACCACCAGCGCCACCTGGGAAGCCCCCAACACCAGCAGCTTCCTGCGATTCTCAGTGGCCCCAGCTTCTAGGCTCACACCTTCTCTTTATGTCAGGGGGATGACTGTGTGCAGAGTCACTGTGCCATTTGAGCCTCTGCCCTCCCTAAGTAGCTCCCCACTCTCCACAACCCCACACTTCTCCCCATCCTTCTTTTTGTCCCAAAGTCTTCTGAAAGCCAGGGCACAAAATAGTCAAGTTCAAGTGGAAAAGCCCTTGAGAAGGTGACTCTCTTGGGGCTCTCTTGTAGAGCCAAGATTTGCAGTCCTGATTTCGAGTCCAGTGTCCTTTCTGCTTTGTCTGCCTACAGCTCCCAGGACTGAAATCTAGTCTTGGCACCTAGACTGCACCACCCTCACCCCAAGAACAACAGAGGCAAAAGCCATCAGCTGGACCCCCTGCTGGAGGCCGTGCTCACAGGCTTAGAACAAGGAATTGGCAGTTACGCTGGGAGCAATTACCAAAGCTTGGAAACATCAGCTCAGATAAAATTAGATTTGACCTGAGAGATTGTTCCAAACACCAACTCAACTGCCTTTGATGTTCTGAGTCCCATCAAATTGCACGTAGTTCTCTCTTTCTGGCTTTAAAGTCAGTTTCTTCATCAGAGAAATGAAAAAGATCTGTTTTTTTGTGAGAATCTCTAAAGCTCTCTCCCTGGAGGTGTGGTAACAGGTTGGCAGATGTGGCATCTGCCAGCTGTATCAGACACCCCAGCATTGGAGGCGGGGATACTAGCTGACTTATTGCTTTGAAAGATACTGCCAGAGTCAGAGAATGTTGAAAAGGACAATCATCGCTCCATAAAGAGGGGGAGATGAATAAGTTACGTGGTCTGCCCAAGGTCAAATGTCAGCGCCAAGACTTCAGCCTAGGTCTGCAGTATTCTGGTTTCCTCCACTTTCAGGCTTTCCTAATGACTTCACATACCTGGGGCAGGTTTTGACCGAGACCTTTCAAAATCTGGGGATGGGGAAATCACCAGAGAGAGCAATCACTAGTTGGCACAGTCCCATGCATGCACGCATGCTCAGTGGCTAAGCCATACCTGACTTTCTGTGACTCCATGGACTGTAGCCCACCAGATTCCTCTGTCCATGGGATTTCCCAGGCAAGAATACTGGCGTGGGTTGCTATTTCCTTCATCAGGCACAAGTCAGAGTTTGACCCTAAAATTGTGATTTCAGAGTCTTTCTCTCACTGCAGTGAATAAGGGAAGCCTGCAAGGAAGAAATGCAGACAAGGAGGAGAGCAGGGAGGCAGGAAGGAAAGGAAAAGAAACTCCTGAGAACAAGGACTCATCTGTTGTGTGTACTGTTTTTGCCCCAGCGGCGGCTCCTTGTTTGACAATTGTTAGGTGCTTGGTAAATATTTGAGGGAAAAGGTAAGATAAAGGAAGGAAGAAAAAGGAAATAAACAGGCTGTTACCTGAAGTCATTCTTGCTCTAAAGTCTTAAGTTTTGTTTTTTTTTTAAGATTTATTTTGACGTGGACCATTTCTAAAGTCTTTATTAAATTTGTTACAACACTGATTCCGTTTTATGGTTTGTTTGTTTTTTTGGCCCCCAAGGAATGTGGGATCTTAATTCCCTGACCAGGGATCAAACCCACACCTCCTGCATTGGAAAGTGAAGAGTCTTAACCACTGGACCACCAGGGAAATCCCAGATCTTAGGTTTTATAACTACTTCTTCGAACTAAGATTGTTTTCCTTTAACTTCTGTTTGGAGATTTTGCTTTACTTCGTTCTGTTTTCATCTGGGGTCTTTGTCTTATTTTGTTTTGTCCATGTTAAAGAGATTGGAGTGGTCAGAAGTCTACCTTGGGATTAGTGGAGCATGGTAATTTTCGCTGAGTAATTTCCCAAGTTCACACAAAAGCAGCAAAGGTTAGAGCTGAGGAAAGCAGATGTAGCCCCCATCAAAGTCCCACTCAAAACCTCTTCCCTTCTGTGTCCTCTCATTCTCCCTTGTTTCCAGGGTCTCATTTTGCTCTAGGTGAAATTTACCTGGGCTGCAGATCATCCCCTTTGGGTCCAGAGTTTCAATGAATAAATCTGGCCAAAAGACCCAAACTGGTATTTTTCATTCATTCATTCACTGGTGCATTTATTCCTCTACTCAGTCATTTAAAGAAGATTTATTTGTGCCATGCACTTTGATAGGTGATTCTGAAGTGAATGGGACTTGATCCCTGTTCTCAGACACTCCTAGTGGATACAGGAAGCAAACATACAATAAATAGGATGATCCGAGTGCCAGGTAGGAAACTAATTTTTCTGGTGGGCTTAAGAATAAAGACGTCATAGAAAGCATGCCATTAGAACAGAGTTGAAAGGTAGGTGGGATTTCAGTACATTCTTCTTCTAAAATGTGGGGCTAGGTAAGAAGGAATCCCTCTGTGCTCGGTTGTTCAGTTGTGTCTGACTCTTTGCGATCTCATGGACTGTAGCCCTCCAGGCTCCTCTGCCCATGGGATTCTCCAGGCAAGAATACTGGAGTGGGTAGCCATTCCTTCCTCCAGGGGATTCTTCCTGACCCAAGGATCAAACCCATACCCCCTGCACTGACAGGCAGGTTCTTTATCCCTGAGCCACCTGGGAAGGCAGAAATCTCTCCCGGCAGAGGTTAAAACCTAATTAATTAGAATATAATCCTAAATTCTCTACCAGACTTATCAGTCACCACAATCTGGTGCCTGCATCCTGTCCAATTCCATCTTTTATCCCTTTTACCCTTTCTCAGTGTGTGCCAGACACATGGATGAGAATCCTTTAAGGGTGTGTTTGCTTCTATCACAAGACATTTGTACTGGCTGTTCCCTCTGGTTAGATCATTCCCTGCGTTTTTCATGCGGCTGCCTCCTGGTGAGAATTTAAGTCTCAGCTCCAATGCTTCTTACCAGAGGGACCCATTAAAATCCCCGTTTCACAAATAAGGACCCATGCTGTAGTGGTTTAATAACTGACCTAAGGTCACACAACTAATGGGGGAAGTTGCCAAGAACTGAACCTCAACTGTTCTTAGTCTAGAGACCCAGCTTGTATCCACGACTCTACACTGCCTGCCTCTCTCACTATCCAAACTGATCTCATCCATACACTGACGTTTCATTCTCCTTGCTCTAGAATATATGGTCCACAAGAACGGGGGCCCTGGCTCCCTCGGTCACCACTGTATCTCCAGCATTTGGCATGTAGGATACCCTCAGAAAATATTGGGTTAGCCAAAAAATTTGTTGTGGTTTTTCCATAACACCTTATAACACCTTATGGAAAAACCCAAATGAGCTTTTTTGGCCAAGCCAATATATTTTGAATGAGAGCTTGGGGCAAAGAGAGTGCATAAAGGAAGAAGCTTAGAGGTATGCTACTTTTAGATAAAGAAATAGTAAGGACGTTTTCTGTGACCTCTCAAAACTAGTTCTGTATTTTTATCCTTTCACTCAAAGTAATGACAGAGTTATTAGAAATATGGGACAGGTTGGGACTTCCCTGGTGGTTCAGTGGTTAAAACTTCATCTTTCAATGTAGGGGGTATGGGTTCTATCCCTGGTGGGAGAGCTAAGATCCCACATGCCTTGGGGCCAAAGAACCAAAACATAAAACAGAAGCAACACTGTAACAAAATCAATAACAACTTTAAAAATGGTTCACATAAAAAAAAAACACAAAACTTAAAAAAGAAATATAGGATAGGTAGGAGCAGGTACAGTGGCTAGATGGTATGGAGTCGGTTTTAAAGTGAGGTGGGGGGCATCCTTGCAACATAGTCCAAATCGTAACACATAAATGACTGCCTCCTTCTAATCAAGGAAGATAATGGCTATCACCTTGTGGAAGTCCTTCCCATAGAGAGATGATCGCTGAACAGCAGGAAAATAACCTGAAAGGTTCCCGTGGTGTCGGTAACCTGGGAGTCCTCTCTAGCAGACCAAGACGCCCATAACAGGTGGTGCTAATGAGCCTAAAGTGACGCGAGCTCACTCTGCAGTCTGCTGCCTGCTACAAGCCCCCTCCCAGCTGCGGGTCACCAAACCCCTCCCGACTGTGGGTTCTTCCCGGGGAAGTGCCAGGATGCTCAACGGACTATGTCACCTCCTCCATATGCTTTCCAAGATGGTGATGATTCCAGCACAATGACCACCGCTCCTGTCCGAAGCCATTCAGGTTTCGCCCGGCCTTGCTTTGGCTCTAAAAGGAGGAAACTGGACTTAACTTTTAGGTTCTGATTCAGAGGGTAGTCCTCCAGCTGCTCACCACACCCTCTTCTCTCCTAGCCTCTGGAAAGAAGCCACGCAATCAGCGACTCATAGTCCAGCTTTCTAGCAAGATATGCCTTCACAGCTTCAGTTCATTAAATGGTGAGGGTTTCAGTTTAGAAAGCTCTCATTTGACTTAACTCTCCAAAATTATAACCACCATAGACTGATTATTTTTTCTGTGCTAGAGATTTTTTTAAGCCCTTTATAGACACCGTCTCATGGAATTTCAGAACTCTTTGTGATAGCTTTATTATCCCATTGCCCAGATGAAAAACCAAGGGATAGAGAAGTTAATGAATTATTCAGTGTCTTATAGGCAGCAAGTGTCAAACTTCAGAGTGCTTAGTAACATAACTATGTGCCATGTTGACATGTCTGTGACTTTCAGTCTCTCCAAATATATCCTAATCTGTGAGTCGAAGGCACACATCACCACCCATCACTATACCTGCTGTGTTTGGGGAGGATTTCTAAAGTTTGGTTCCTTCTTTTAAAAAAAGTAATTAAGTTTCCTAACATAGAAACCTCAGTATCTGAAACCAAAATATAGAGACATCTATCACTTCTAGGCTTGGCCAAGTTGAACCAAGGAACTAAGTATTAGAACATGGTCAGTAATAATCATAGGCCCATTGATTAGATAGGCAGAGAACCATTACATTTCAAACATATGGTGTTAAACCCAACAAAGATGTATTCTATCAAGGATCGTCTAAATCCACAGCTCCTTGGATTCGACGATTCAAAGGATGTAAAGACGTTTAACAAGGTGTGATGATCACTTTATTCCCAGAATGAATAGGGATAAGCCTTGTTGTTGTTTAGTTACTCAGTTATGTCTGACTCTTTTTCAAACCCATGGACTATAGCCTGCCAGGCTCCTCTGTCCATGCTATTTCCCAGGCAAGAATACTAGAGTGGGTCGCCATTTCCTTCCCCAGGGAATCTTCTTGATCCAAGAACTGAACCGGAGTCTCCTGCATGGGCAGGTGGATTCTTTACCGCTGAGCCACCAAGAAAGCCCATAGGAATGAATCTTCGACTGGTCCAAATTCAGCCCCACTTTTACTAAAAATATAGGGTTTGGCTTCTATGCCATCATCATTCCTTTATTTGTCTAGCCAGCATCTTCTCCATCTTAAAGAGCTTCCAAGGGTCCTGGGTCATTCTAGGAGGCCTATCCACATCACAAGATGGAGGAAGCCTGAGAGAGTAAATGCACCTGGACATCACTCCTAGTCAGCAGGCAATGTTCTGGCAGCTGGCTGTGAAAATTACTGAAGATGGCAAAGAGATGGCAACTGTCGCAGCTCTGTGGCTCTCCTTGGCTCTTGGGATGTTCGGTTCTCACAGGAATAGGATGGTAAGAGCTTCAGGTGGTGATTCAACTCTTACATGGCACTCTGGCACCAGGGACAGAGGGGGCTCCTTAGGCATAGGGTGGACAGTCCCCTCTGAGTCGTTCAGCCCTGTTTGGTCCCAACCCATGGTATCTCTGTCTCATCTGGGAGTGGGAAATCCTGTTTTATATATTCTTCTAAATCTACTGTTCTCAAACCCTGAATCCTGAATTTAGAAATCCAAAAGTCAAAAATCTATTTGCATTGTCTATTTCTGCTTTGACAACCCTCCTTTGCAGTAAGGGTACCCCATTTGCCTGGGCTGGAGGGAAATGCTTCTGTTTGTCTGCAGTGATCATCTTTTTTTTTTTTTTAATTTATTTTTGGCTGTGCAGGGCATTCACTGCTGCAGGAGGGCTTTCTCTAGTTGTGGAGAGTGGAGGCTATTTCTCATTGTGGTGGCTTCTCTTGTTTTGGAGCATGGGCTCCAGGGCACACGGACACAGTAGTTATGGCTCAGGGGCCCCAGAGCGCAGACACAGTAGTTGTGGTCACAGGCTTAGTTTCTCCACAGCATGTGGGATCTTCCTGTACCAGGGATCAAACCGGTGTCCCCTGCATTGCAAGGTGGATCCTTAACCACTGGGCCACCAGGGAAGCCCATGCAATGATCGCCATAATATGTCCCCTCTTTATATGATACAAGAGCTCCTAGTCATGGGCACGGATTTTCAACCATGGTCTTCCCCACTGGGGACTGTCTGTTAATGAATTATTGGAAGCATGGAAAGGCAGAGAATGTGTGCCCTGGTAGGCAGATCAGCTCTCAAAGGAGCAGAGAGAAGGGGCTGAGCTAAGCCTGCTGCTGCTGCTGCTGCTGCTGCTAAGTCTCTTCAGTCGTGACTGACTCTGTGTGACCCCGTAGATGGCATCCCACCAGGCCCCCCCATCCCTGGGATTCTCCAGGCAAGAACACTGGAGTGGGTTGCCATTTCCTTCTCCAGTGCATGAAAGTGAAAAGTGAAAGTGAAGTCGCTCAGTTGTATCTGATGCTACACAACCCCATGGACTGCAGCCTACCAGGCTCCTCCATCCATAGGATATTCCAGGCTAGAGTACAGTAGCAGGGTGCAATTGCCTTCTCCGAAGCATGCTAGGGTTCTTATTTATCATTCAGTTATTCCCCTTCCTCTCACAGTGAAGCCTGAGAGGGTAGAGGGGAGGGGAAAATTTCCCCAGGGGCAAAAAAATTTTTTTAGGAAAATATGAGTTGAAATCACCCTGAGATCCTACCACACACCCACCATGATTGCTAACATAAAAAAGACAAGACCTACTATGGCTTGGTGAGGATGGGGAGCAACTGAACTCATACATGGTTGATGAGAAGGCAAAATGGTACTGCTTGGCAAAATCTTTTGCCATTATCTAGTAAAGGTTCATTTCCAAGGGAAACCATTCAATATCACGGTAATCCAAGTCTATATGCCCCAACCAGTAACGCTGAAGAAGCTGAACTTGAACAGTTCTATGAAGACCTACAAGACCTTCTAGAATTAACACCCCCAAAAGATGTCCTTTTCATTATAGGAGACTGGAATGCAAAAGTAGGAAGTCAAGAAACACCTGGAATAACAGGCANTTATCATCTTATAGATGGAATCAAGATTGCCAGGAGAAATATCAATAACCTCAGATATGCAGATGACACTGCCCTTATGGCAGAAAGTGAAGAGGAACTAAAAAGCCTCTTTATGAAAGTGAAAGAGGAGAGTGAAAAAGTTGGCTTAAAGCTCAACAAATAGATGAGAAACAGTTGAAACAGTGACAGACTTTTTGGGTCTCCAAAATCACTGCAGATGGTGACTGCAGCCATGAAATTAAATATGCTTGCTCCTTGGAAGAAAAGTCATGACCAACCTAGACAGCATATTAAAAAGCGAGACATTACTCTGCCAACAAAGGTCTGTCTAGTCAAAGCGATGTTTTTTCCAGTGGTCATGTATGGATGAGAGAGTTGGACCTTAAATAAAGCTGAGCATTGAAGAACTGATGCTTTGAACAGTGGTGTTGGAGAAGACTCTTGAGAGTACCTTGGACAGCAAGGAGATAAACCAGTCCATCAAGGAAATCAGTCCTGAATATTCATTGGAAGGNTATATCTACTACTATGGGCAGGAATCCCTTAGAAGAAATGGAGTAGCCATCACGGTCAACAAAAGAGTCCAAAATGCAGTACCTGCATGCAATCTCAAAAACGGCAGAATGATCTCAGTTCATTGCCAAGGCAAACTATTCAATATCAAATAATACAACCCGAACCAGTAACGCTGAAGAAGCTGAAGTTGAATGGTTCTATGAAGACATACAAGACCTTTCAGAACTAAAACCCAAAAAAGATGTCCTTTTCATTATAGGTAACTGGAATGCAAAAGTAGGAAGTCAAGAAACACCTGAAGTAACAGGCAAATTTGGCCTTAGAATAGAGAATGAAGCAGGGCAAAGGCTAAAAATAGAGTTTTGCCAAGACAACACACTAGTTATAGCAAACACCCTCTTTCAACAATACAAGAGAAGACTCTACACGTGGGCATCACCAGATGAGCAACATCAAAATCAGATTGATTATATTCTTTGCAGCCAAAGATGGAGAAGTTCTACAGTCAGCAAAAACAAGACCAGGAGCTGACTGTGGCTCAGATCATGAACTCTTTATTGTCAAAATCAGACTTAAATTGAAGAAAGTAGGGAAAACCACTAGACCACTCAGGTATGACCTAAATCAAATCCCTTATGATTATACAGTGGAAGTGAGAAAAATATATAAGCGACTACATCCGATAGATGGAGTGCCTGATGAAATATGGACGGAGGTTCATGACATGGTACAGGAGACAAGAATCAAGACCATCCCCATCGGGGGAGGCCATACAAATAGCTATGAATGGAAGAGAAGCAAAAAGCAAAGGAGANAATATATAAGGGACTACATCCGATAGATGGAGTGCCTGATGAAATATGGACGGAGGTTCATGACATGGTACAGGAGACAAGAATCAAGACCATCCCCATCGGGGGAGGCCATACAAATAGCTATGAATGGAAGAGAAGCAAAAAGCAAAGGAGAAAAGGAAACATATAAGCATCTGAATGCAGAGTTCCAAACAATAGCAAGGAGAGGTAAGAAAGCCTTTGTCAGTGATCATTGCAAACAAATAGAGGAAAACAACACAATGGGAAACAATAGAGATCTCTTCAAGAAAATTAGAGATATCAAGGGAACATTTCATGCAAAGATGGGCACAATAAAGGAAAGAAATGGTATGGACCTAACAGAAGCAGAAGATATTAACAAGAGGTGGCAAGAATAAACAGAAGAACTATACAAAAAAGATCTCCATGACCAGATAATCATGATGGTGTGATCACACATACAAAGCCAGATATCCTGGAATGTGAAGTTAAGTGGTCCTTAGAAAGCATCACTACAAACAAAGGTAGTGGAGGTAATGGAATTTGAGTTGACCTATTTCAAATTCTGGAAGATGATGGTGTGAAAGTGCTGCACTCAATATGCCAGCAAATTTGGAAAACTCAGCAGTGGCCACAGGACTGGAAAAGGTCAGTTTTCTTTCCAGTCCCAAAGAAAGGCAATGCAAAAGAATGATCAAACTACTGCACAATTGCACTCATCTCACATGCTAGTAAAGTAATGCTCAAAATTCTCCAAGCCAGGCTTCAGCAATATGTGAACCGTGAACTTCCAGATGTTCAAGCTGGGTTTAGAAAATGAAGAGGAACCAGAGATCAAACTGCCAACATCTGCTGGATCATTCAATAAGCAAGAGAGTTCCAGAAAAGCATCTATTTCTGCTTTATTGACTATGCCAAAGCCTTTGACTGTGTGGATCACAATAAACTGTGGAAAATTCTTCAAGAGATGAGAATACCAGACCACCTGACCTGCCTCTTGAGAAACCTGTATGCAGGTCAGGAAGCAACAGTTAGAACTGGACATGGAACATCAGACTGGTTCCAAATAGGAAAAGGAGTACATCAAGGCTGTATATTGTCATCCTGCTTATTTAACTTCTATGCAGAGTACATCATGAGANCCTGACCTGCCTCTTGAGAAACCTGTATGAAGGTCAGGAAGCAACAGTTAGAACTGGACATGGAACAACAGACTGGTTCCAAATAGGAAAAGGAGTACGTCAAAGCTGTATATTGTCATCCCGCTTATTTAACTTATATGCAGAGTACATCATGAGAAACGCTAGACTGGAGGAAGAACAAGCTGGAATCAAGATTGCTGAGAGAAATATCAATAACCTCAGATATTCAGATGACACCACCCTCATGGTAGAAAGTGAAGAAGAACTAAAGAGCCTCTTGATAAAAGTGAAAGAAGAGAGTGAAAAAGTTGGCTTAAAGCTCAACATTCAGAAAACTAAGATCATGGCATCTGGTCCCATCACTTTATGGCAAATATGTGGGGAAGCAGTGGAAACAGTGGTTGACTTTATTTTGAGGGCACTCCAAAATCACTGCAGATGGTTACTGCAGGCATGAAATTAAATGGCAGCATATTAAAAAGCAGAGACATTACTTTGTCACCAAAGGTCCATTTAGTCGAGGCTATGGTTTTTCCATTGGTCATGTTTGGATGTGAGAGTTGGACTATAAAGAAAGCTGAGTGCTAAAGAATTGATGCTTTTGAACCGTGGTGTTGGAGAAGACTCTTGAGAGTCCATCAGAAGCAAGAAGATCCAACCAGCCCATCCTAAAGGAGATCAGTCCTGGGTGTTCATCAGTAGGGCTGACTTTGAGACTGAAATTCCAATACTTTGGCCCCCTGATGTGAAAAGCTGACTCATTTGAAAAGACCTTGATGCTGGGAAAGATTGAAGGCAGGAGGAGAAGGGGATGACAGAGGATGAGATGGTTGGATGGCATCACCGACTCGATGAACATGGGTTTGAGTGGACTCTGGGAGTTGGTGATAGACAGGGCGTCCTGGCATGCTGTGGTTCATGGGGTCACAAAGAGTTGGACACGACTGAGCGAATGAACTGAACTGAACTGAGTAAAGGTGAATATGTGCATAGCCTGTGAGCCAATAATCTCACTCCTGAGCATACATGTTTTTCATCAAAAGACTTAGAGCAGAATGTTCACAGCAGTGCTGTTCATAAGTAAAAAGTCACCAAATGCCCAGTGTCAATAGAATGAATAGATAGTAGCACGTTCACACAATGGCATACTCTACAGTGATGAGAATGAACAAAATACCAGCAATATAGATGTATTCACAAACTTAATGTTGAGTAAAAGCCAAACCAAAACATATAAATTCTTTGTTGAACAGCAGAAACCAATACAGCATTGTTGTCATTCAGTCACATGGTCGTGTCCGATTCTTTGCGACCCCATGGACTGCAGCTTGCCAGGCTTCCCAGTCCTTCACCATCTCCAGAGCTTGCTCAAACTCATGTCCATTGACACTACATTATAAAGCAATAATTCTCCAGTTAATTAACGATGACCCTATATGCAAGATAGCAAAAGAGACACAGATGTAAAGAACAGAATTTTGGACTATGTGGGAGAAGGCGATGGTGGGACGATATGAGAGAATAACATTGAAACATGTATTACCATGTTTTACCATATGTAAAACAGATGACCAGTGCAAATTCCATTCATGAAGCAGGGCCCCCAAAGCTGGTGCTCTGGGACAACCCAGAGGGATGGGGTGTGGAGGGAGGTGGAGGGGGGTCTAGGATGTGGGGATACCTGTGTACCCATGATGGATGCATGTCAACGTATGGCAAAAACCACCACAATACTGTAAAATAATTAGCTTCCAATTAAAATAAACACATTTTTAAAAAAGCAAATTTAAAAAGAAAAATATATATTATATAATTATATAGTATTATATAAAATATACTATGTAAAGTATTATTATATAATATAATATAGAGTATTATAATATTATATGCAATATTTGCTATTATACACTATATAGTTTCATTTACATAAAATCAAAAGCAGGCAAACTAAGAGATGCTGTTAGCAGTCAGGAAAGTGAGGCTCATGGTAGACGCCTGGGGTGCTGGTGGTGATCTGTGTCTTGATTCAGGTGCTGGTTACATTACAGTGTAAGGTTTGTGAAAATTCATTGATTTATATCATTGTTATGCTTTTCTGAACATTAATTATACTTTAACTGCAAGTTCACTCAGACACCACCCCCAGCATAGACACATGGACATACACACAAGCTTCATTCTCCCTGCCTCTCCAAAAACTGAATGGCTTCTGGATGGCAGCCATGAACAGACATTCTAACTTCCTCCCAGAAATGCCTATGAAGATGGCAGAAAAGCCATCCGAGTTTGGCAGTCAACCCTGTTGGCAGCACGGGAGGAAGCTTCCCCCGTGCCCGAGGGCTGGCTGTAAGGGATGGACAGTCATGTTGGCAGACCACCTCTGTGATGCTGTGGGTGAGTCTGTCCACTTGAAAACAGCAGAAATGCCTTTCTTCCTTCTTTACTATCTTTGCACGCATTCAGTCGTGGCCCACTGTTTACGACCTCATGGACTGTAGCCCACCAGGCTCCTCTGTCCAAGGGATTTCCCAGGCAAGAATACTGGAGTGTGGGTTGCCACTTCCTTCTCCATGGGATCTTCCTGACCCAGGGATGGAACCTGTGTCTCCTATGTCTCCTGCACTGACAGTTAAATTCTTTAACACAGAGCCACCTTGGAAGCCCTTCAATATCTTTACTCTAGCTTAGAAACTCAAGTTCTGCATGTAAGGAACACTGAGTTCTGGTCCTTGCTCCAACATGTGTATGCGTGCGTGTGTGTGTGTGTGTGTGTGTGTGTGCATGGGTGTGCCCACGTGTAGGGGGTGAGGAGGGTCTGTCCCTTCCTCCCTGTTACAGTATAAAAGGGACTTAAAAGTATTCCCTTACCCCATCTGGTTTCTAAACTAGAAATTTGGTTCTTAATCTATGTTCAGGTGGATTCTGAATCCTATGGGGAAATTTTGGCTCTACAGAGCTTCCCTTGGAACGTACTTTCCTTCTTGGAGATGCATTTTTCCAGAAAAGGTATTTTCTCTTGCTGTATTATCCACCTCACAATTCTTGATGAGTTTGCTGATCATGTAAAATGGTATCTGGTGTAGTTTTGTTATGCCATTTGTTCACTAAATTATTTACACATTTGGCACATCATGCCAGAACTACTAAATCAAAAACCTCTATTTTTTGCTACCGAAAGAATGATCCATGAAGCAACATGCTGATGTTTTCATTGACCAGGAACTTGAGTGGAAATTTTATCTTTATTTAAAATTTATATTGAAGTTGACATCTATAATGTAGAAAGTGTTTCTACATGGGTTAGATAACAGGAAACAGTCTAAAAGAAAGTGGAGAAAGGGTAAGAATAACAATTACAAAATAAGTGAAAATGACCATAAATATATGATGCACTGCCTCACCAGTCATGAAATCAATGCAAATTAAAATAACACTAAGATTCTTTAGTGATTGTATTTTCAAATAGTAAAAAAAATTTAAATATCCAATATTGTACAAACAGGTGATCTTATTATTGATGACGTGGGCTGGAATTCTTCCTTTCTGGGCAATATCTCTTCAGATTGAAAAAGCACATTTCACCAACACATTAAAATTGTGAGCCTTTTAACCTTATGATTCCTACAGAGATACGTAAGCAAATATGAAGATACACAGGTAAACCTGCAGGTTGTTGATAACAGAAATATGGGAATAAACCTAAATATGAAACAGTTGGAACCTTTCTAAAATAAATAGTTGTGTTGCCACATCATGGTGCTAAATGCAAAAAAAAAAAAGATATACTGTAATCCAATTTTGTAAAAAATTAGTAGAGAAATAAGAATATATGTCTATGCTTAGGAAAAATTCTGAGAGAATAGATGGAATACTCTTATCAGTGGTTATTTGGGGAGGAGGATGTATAGCAAGGGACTTCACCTTTGGCTTTATTTATTTTTGTTGTCTGAATATGATTATGAACCTGTTACAATCAGAAAAGACAACAATGATTTTTAATACTATTGGCTATTCACCCGGTGCTAACCATGTTATGTCTAAGTGATGGACATTTGGATGGTTTTAAAGTTTTCTTCACTTTATTTTGGTAATTTCCAAAGTTGTCTACAGAGAATATCTACTTTTCATAGCAGAAAATAGGTGGGATTTCAAACAATAAGTCTGTACAATTAGCACTATAACATATGATCAAAATCATGTCGAACATATGGACAGCATAAAGCTTCAAAGAACGTACACCTGAAAGTTAATGGTAATTAAATGGGTGGTAGGATGATAGCAGATTTTCCCTTTCCGTCTGCTCATTTGCAAAATCAACAGCTGAGTGATGTGAAGATCAATAGTTGGGATGACGGTAAGTTTATCATTATTGTAATTGATGTGCTCATTAGTACCTGAGTTCTCTCTCCCCTGGTTTCCTCCGTGCTTGTTATTTCCACACAGCAATGTTAATTATGGTGATATAACGCTAGAATGAGCGGCTAAAAGTGGATTCAGTGGCACCATGGAGACACAAACTAACAAAAGAAAGGGGTCTTTAGACCTCACTCCAGGTGCCAGCGCTTTTCCTAAACATAGCCAAGGAGACAATCCAGACTCTGACATTCCAACAAGTACAAACCGTTCAGTCTTACAACTGGCCAAGTAACCCACAACTTTGTGGTTTTCTTCTCTTTTATAAACAAAATTGATCAATGGTCATGGGTCTGTTCTAGAACAAAATCCAAAGTTTCTAAGTTTCTCTTGGGTATTTCCCAAAGAGAGGAGAAGTCTTTGTCCTGAAGCTCCTATTTTCAAGGATGAGTGAGTGTTAGTCGCTCAGCTGTATCAGACTCTGAGACCCCATGGATTGTAGCCCTCCAGGCTCCTCTGTCCATGGAATTCTCCGGGCAAGAAAACAAGAGTGGGTAACCATTTGCTTCTCCAGGGGATCTTCCCGACCCAGGGATCAAACCCCAGTCTCCTGCATTGTAGGCAGATTCTTTACTGTCTGAACCACCAGGGAAGCCCAAGCCTCTATTTCATAATGTCAAATGAAAGAATAGGTGATTGCTGGGCTTCCTTTTAATTCAAGCATTTTTAGGAGTCCCTCTTTGTGCACCACACAGAGAAGGAGCTGTAGAGGCTGGGATTTCTGTGACTCTGGCCTGTAGGGCTGAATTCCTGGGATGATCCGCAGCATCAGCCATGACCCAGGCAAAGACAGGAAAAACAAATGATAGGAAAGGGCCAGGCTAGCAGTGTGCATGCCTGCAGACAATTCACACGCAGTTGGAGGCCCTCCGTTGGAAACCAGGGTTTCATCAGCATCTTCATTTGCAGCAGGGAAGCTGCTATTTGCAATGTAATGTCAGTAACTGACAGTTGGGATTCAGTGGCTCCTGGCTTGAGCCATCACCAAACAACCAATTTTCACTCTGCAAGTCAGAATGACCCCTCCAGGAGGGGAAGGGAGGTGTGGATCTCTGTTGGGACACGTTTGGGCACAGAGCCCACAGGGGCCTCGGAAGGCTGTTTCTGGCCTGCGGTTCTTGCCACTTACAAGCTCTTCACACTACAAGCACATAGCTTTCCTTGTTCCGGGAGTTCTCAGGAGCGTACCCATAGTTCATTCTTAGAGTCAGAAAGAGGAGGGAGACAAGCAGGCAATGAGAAGAAAGGAAAACAGGAAGATGCAGCTGTTCAGAGCAACAGAGAACATCAGATGGCCCCAGGAGTGCTGGGAATTCAGCTCGAATCTGTCACCAGCCAGCCGCACGGCCACAGCTGTCACCTCCTGTCTCTGGATGCAGTTTGCTTGGGGTGCAAAGGCTCCAGGTTTGACAAGGTTGTCTTGGTTCGACTTCCCTTCGCCTCCAGTGTCCTGTGACTCAATTATTCTAAGCAGGAAGTGTGGAGAAAAGGCGGAAATGGAAGAAGAGAAGAAGGTGGAAAGCAGGTGGATGAGGCTTCTTGGAAAAGAAAAGAGGGAAATGAGGAAGACTGCCACAATAAATAAGAACACAACACAGATTTGCCGAAGGTATTCCTCGTGTAAGTAATCATGATGACAATTGTTATCATAAACAACCAAGTACTAATTAGCTTCCTAAAGGGCAGCTTCCTGCAAGTGACTCAGGAATGCAATCCCCCCACTCCCCACCCTCCCCTCCAGAGCCCAGGAGGATCCCTGCTTCCTGAGTCCATCATCTGGGAGCCAAAGCAGAGGACGAGGGAAACCTGTGGGCTCTGAGTCTGGCCATCGGGCATTGAGTCTCCCAGGGCAGCCTAAGGACACCCAGCCCGGGTTGTCTTGCAGAGATGGGGACCCGACACCCACATGATCTGAGTCTCCACCACCAGCATCAGCCTCCAAGTCACCCCGAACCATCGAGGACTCCCCAGCTACTTCCTGAAGACAGGGGGGCATATTCCAAAGGCTTCTTGTCCATAGAAGGACCACTCGTGACTTCCCTGGCTACCTGGTTCTGTTCTCCTTCTCCCTCGCTTTGCTTCAACTCTGCTAACAGACATTATTGCTCAGCTCTGCCTCTTCTGGTCCCTAGAGTGTATCTGCTCTCTGATCCTGTATCCCCCTCCCTCCAAATTGTCTGAGAACTGACCCAACTCCTTTTCTTTCCCTGCTCTGATCTCCAGAGCTCTGTGAATCTACCTCTGAGTCCCCTAAAAACTGGTATCAGTAACTGCTGGTATCCGGCCCAGTGTGTGCCTATGTTCAGTCATGTCCAACTCTGCGGCCCCATGGACTGGAGCCCACCAAGGCTCTTCTGCCCATGGGAATTCCCAGGCGAGAACACTGGAGTGGGTTGCCATTTCCTTCTCCAAGGGAATCTTCCCCACCCAGGGATTGAACACCAGGTCTCCTGTATCTCCTGCATCAACAGGCAGGTTCTTTACCACTGGGCCACCTGGGAAGCCTGGTCCATGGCCCAGAGCTCTTACCAAACTGTAGGGAATCCACTCTAAGTCTTACGGTCTTCACTGCTATGTTCGGACTATGTCCACAAGATTAAGAATGGTAGAGAGGGGGGTGAGTAGTCAGACACTTGGTGGAAAAAAATCAGGTTCAAATCTTTTCAAGGAATTAACAGCACTTAAAAAAATTTTTGTGTGTGATGCCAGCCATTATAATTTCTCACTAAGGCCTGTAGGTTGATTTGGGATTGGTTTATAACCTGTAGCAGGTGTGTGTGCCTGCTAAGTCATTTCAGTTGTATCCTACTCTTTGCGACCCTATGGACTGTAGTCCACCAGGCTCCTCTGTCTGTGGAATTATCTGGGCAAGAATACTGGAGTGGGTTGCCATGCCCTCCTCTAGGGGATCTTCCAACACAAGGATCCAATTGAGTCTCTTATGTCTTCTGCATTGGCATGTGGGTTCTTTACCGCTAGCGCCACCTGGGAAGCCCATAACCTGTTACAGAAAAGGCCAAATTCAGAATAAGATAATCTGAGGGACAGTAATCAGAGAGGTAGTGTTGGTGTGGGGTGTCTTGACTCTGTCTGAAGGACAGGGGCTGCATATGAATCAGAGAACAAAGAACAAGAAAAACCCGTATTAACCCAAAAGCTAAGGTGAGAATTTGGGTAGCTATTCTGAAAAAAAAAAAAAGTCAACTAAGGAATTCTCTGATGGTCCAGTGATTAGGATGTCATGCTCTCACTGCTAATGGCGTGGGTTCAATCCCCATGTAGGGGAGCTTAGATCCCACAAGCTGTGTAGTTCGGCTAAAGATAATAAAAAGATTTTTTATAAAGCAAAGGGAGGAGAGTGATTTCAGAAAGGACAAGTATACCCTCAAGAAAGTCTGTCCTATTGGAAAGGAATTTACTATAAATTCCTGATTTAGGACTGGCAGAATTTTGTTAGGCAGAAAGAGTTGTATTAGTAAGAGCATAAAATTTGGTGTAGGTTTTTTTTTTCATTCCATAGTAATTTTTCAATGCTATTTTATTTTATTTTTTTACATGTTTTCTCTTGCATTTATTTTATTTTTTTTTATTTTTATTTTTTTTTAATTTGACTTTACAATACTCTATTGGCTTTGCCATACCTCGCTATTTTAAATGTTATGGACATTTTAAATCTCAATATCTATTGTTATATTAAAAAGCTTGTTTATATGGATTTAGGAACCATTTGGGCTTCTTGTATCTCTCTACATTTTCCATTCTGGGGACAGCACAACAATGAACTGGCTTGTGCATTTCAACCTAGATACAGGGAGACTTCCCCAATGGTCAGGTGTTTCAGACACTTTCACTGCAGGATGCCAGGTTCCAACCCTGGACAGGCAAGTAAAGATCCCACTTGTTGCAATGAACATGAAAGATCCCTGTGTACTGCAACTAAGACCTAACACAGCCAAGTAAATAAATGAATAAATATTTTTTAAAAAGTATGTGCATTCTGGGGATCCCCACAAAGGTCTTCCAGTCTTGAACTGAGATGCAGAAATCAAAATCTCTTGGAACAAGACCCAAGAATTGGGCTTTGAATTGGAATCTGTGGCCAACTCTATTTTGAAACATTGTGTGACTTCTGAGGCTGGGGCATAAAAGGTGATGCTGTTTCTAGCTCGTTCTCTGGAGCACTCATATTTGGAGTCCTAGGCTGCCCTCTAAGTTCAGCTAAGCTGAGGCTGCCCCGCAGTGAGGCAGCAATGTCACCTGGGGAGACCCACACAGGGGGTCTGGTGGCAGCACTGCTCTGTAAGTCACCCCCTACTCCAGACACTTGAGGGAAGGACCCTCCAGGTGATTCTCTCCTAGAAGACACACATCCCAGATCTAACATCCCAGAAGGCAGACGAGAATGCTAGGGTTGTACTTGACATTAGAGTTAGCTTTAACGTCAACACCGATGATAGTCTATTTATCCACTCAATGAAACATTTATCGATTGTCTGGTATTGCTGGATTGTTCTAAAACCTGGAGATGCAGCAAAGTGCAAGAAGCACCCCCCAGGGTCACGGATCATACATTCTAAGGGTGGCAGAAGACAGCATGGCTGGCATGGGGGAACAGACAAATAAATACATTAACAAGATAGCTTAGGTGAAAGAAAGTGTTAGTCACTCAGTCCTGTCCGATGCTTTTGTGACACCATGGACTGTAGCCCGCCAGGCTCCTCTGTCCATGGGATGTCCCAGGTGAGAATACTGGGGTGGGTTGCCATTCCCTTCTCCAAGGGAGCTTCCTGACCCAGGGATTGAGTCTCCTGCATTGCATGCAGCTTCTTTACCGTGTGAGCCATCAGGGAACCTAAGGCCATGCTAAATGTTAAGAAAACAATAAAGCAAAGGAATGTGATGAGGAAGGCATGATTTCCTATCTCATGGTCAACCTGCCCCAGGGATTATAGTTTGAACTGAGACCTGGAACTGCTGTAACAAAGTACCACAGACTGAAGTGGAGGTTAAACAGTAGAAATGTAATGTCTCACAGCTTTGGAAGCCAGAGGTTCAACATCAAGAATTCGGCAGTGGTTTTCAGGCCATCTTTGCCATGCTTTGGTTTGGAGAGGCACCACCCCATCCTCCACCTTCATCTTCACGTGGCATTCTCCCCATGTGCATGTATTCCCCAGCTGCCCCTTTTTATAAGGACACCAGTGATGTTGCTGAGGGGCCCACCCTAGTCCAGCGTGGCCTCATCCTAATTTAATTATCTGCGTCTGCGATGACTTTCTCTCCAAATAAGGCCACATTCAGAGATAGTAGGTGTCAGGACTTCAACTTGTGAATTTTGGGAGGACACAATTCAGCTCTAACAGGACCGAGGAGAATCCAGCTATACAATAATCGGGAGCTGAGCATACCCAGTAAAGGGCCAAGCAGAAGCAGAAGCAAGTTCGATCTTCAAAAGTAAGACCAGCAGTCAATGCTGGAACACAGAGGAAGTGGGGTTCGGCTTCATCATCACTGTGAGCATTCCTTTAAACAGAGCATCACCAGCACATTTACTGGAAGTCAGAGCTGCCCAAGTGATCCACGCAATCCTCAGGGGTTCTGTCAGTTCTGGACACACCACTCAGAACCCAGCCCTTCTCTCCATGCCCACCAGCACGGCTTTGGATGGGCATTTATTTCTCACTTCTACTATTTCAGTTGCTGGTACATTGATCTTCCTGCCTTCAGACTCTCCGCCCCTGCCATCCATCCTTTGGAATACCAACAGAACAATTTTCTAAAACAGAAATCCAATCTCACTCATTCTACAAAAAGCTCCTCCATTGCCTCTCCATCATTTTCCACATGAAGAACATAATCACCAGTGAGGTGCAGAAGGTTATTCAAATGCTGCTTAGATCCAGCTGAGTGTTGAACCTTTCTGTCAACTGGACTCACTTCCCATTTCCCAGACCCCCTGTGTTAAGACTCTTTTTGGTTTCCAACTCTTCCCACACTTCTCTTGTTTTATTTTTATTTTTATTTTTAATTTTCACCATGTTGCATGGCTTGTGGGATCTTAGATCCCTGACTAAGGATTGAATTCGAGCCCCCAGCATTGGAAACACAGAATTCACCACTGGGCCACCAGGAAAGACCCAAGCACTTTATCTTTCAGGAGCCAGTTTGGGGCTTCCCTGGTGGCTTAGATGGTAAAGAATCTGCCTGCAATGCAGGAAACCCATGTTTGATCACTGGGTCGAGAAGATCCCCTTGGGAAGGAAATGGAAACCCACTCCCGTATTCTTGCCTGGAGAATCCCATGGACAGAGGAGCCCGGTAAGCTACAGTCTATGGTTTCACAAAGAGTCAGACATGACTGACATAACAGCATGCACGCTGACCTGAAACAGATAGAATTTCTCCAGCAAAGATGGGTTTATTTGGGATCAGCAAAGAATTGCAATTCAGAGTCAGCCACCAAGGCAAGCAGGGGGAGGAGAATGCTTTTATAGAAGGGAAAGGAAACTGGGAGGGTGACAGTAGGTAGAGCTTTTCCTGTCTTGTCATTGGCTGAGTCCTGGCTAGGAAAGGAGAAGTCTTTCTTCTTCCCGTTGGGCTCCGTGGCCTTCACAGGGCATGAGGGCTCCCCCTGCTGGTCTCCTGACTCTAGTTAATTGAAGAGTCTGATTATTAATTTTTTACATCACCGTTTGGGCCATTGACATCAGTGGACCAGGATCAGAGCTAATATTAACATTCCTGGCAGTGTCTGTATCACCATCAATATAACTTAGTAGGTTTGACATCTAGGTATGCATTCAAGATTCCCCGGAGAAGGGAATGGCACCCAACTCCAGTATTCTTGCCTAGAGAATTCCATGGACAGAGAGTCTGGTGGGCTCCAAGGGACCGCAAAGAGATGGACCAGACTGAGTGGCTAACACTTTCACAAAATTAGGTATCATCTTGTCAGGCGAGTGTATGTTTCTCCGTTCTTGTCTCGTCACAACAGTGATTTGGGGCGACGGACATTAAAGCCCTCGGTGCGGCACAGCTCTCGGGTCTTGAATAAACCATGTCACAGCTCCTAGACAAATCAGTGTTACCGCTCTATTTTATTTACAAGATAGCAGGAGAATCCATCCTCGAAGAAGAGAAGAGAGTGGAGGAGCGCATTAGCGCGCTCCGGAAAAATAAAAGGGAGTAGAGAGAGAGAGAGAGAGAGAGAAAGAGCGCTTTGGCTCCTCCTTTTAAATGTTTTTTTTTTTCCTCGCCCTGGGCCTGCCCTATGCAAATTGGGCTTAGCCAGGAGTGCTCTTTGTTCTTCCTGAGGTCTTCNAGAGAGAGAGAGAGAGAGAGAGAAAGAGCGCTTTGGCTCCTCCTTTTAAATGTTTTTTTTTTTCCTCGCCCTGGGCCTGCCCTATGCAAATTGGGCTTAGCCAGGAGTGCTCTTTGTTCTTCCTGAGGTCTTCACTCGGGACCTCCTCGGACCTTCCTTTAACGTTCCTTTGTTCTATTTTCACAGGCTTTTCCCTTCCTTGTCTTTTAGCCACCGCCACTTTGGACTCCTTTTCCCTATTCTAACTACCTAACAATCTTAATATCTTGGGCCTCAGTTACTTTATCTGTAAAATGAGACTTTTGGACCAAATAAACTCTGAACCTTTGCTTGCTAAAGATGTGGCATTTGCCCCATCCTTCATACTGCAGTCAAAATTTATATAATAATTATATCACCATCACCATTAACGTCAGTCTTGCTCTCTGTTCAGTTTTGGGAACACTAAGGTATAGAATCTGTTTCACAGTTGCTCCTGGTTTATTGTTGTGGTTTTTGGAGATGGATTTAGCCATAGCTGTTTTGAAACTGACGTTATCTTTGGCATTTTTTAGAATTGTGTGTTAGGAAAAGGGCACTGGTTAATGGTGTAGCTTTGCATGCTTTTTGTTTTCTTTGTTTTTACTTATAAGCTCCTTGCTGTTCAGTCATTCAGTCATGTCCAACTCTTTGCCACCCCACGTACTACAGCACACCAGGCTCCTCTGTCCTTCACTATCTCCCGGAGTTTGCTCAAACTCATGTCTGTTAAGTTGGTGATGCCATCCAACCATCTCATCTTATGTCATCTCTCTCTCCGTCTGCCCTTAATCTTTCCCAGCATCAGGGTCTGTTCCAATGAATCAGCTCTTTACATCAGGTAGTCAAAGCATTGGAGCTTCAGCTTCAGCAAATCCTTCCAGTGAAAATTCAAGGTTGATTTCCTTTAGGATTAACTGGTTTGGCCTCCTTGCTGTCCAGGGGACTCTCAAGAGTCTTCTCCAGCACCACAGTTTAAAAGCATCAGTTCTTTGGTGCTCAGCCTTTTTTATGGACCAACTCTGACATATGTACATGACTACTGGAAAAACCATAGCTTTGACTATACAGACCTTTGTCAACAAATTGATATCTCTGCTTTTTATAAGGTCCTGGGTCGTGATAAATTACAGCAGCTTTTCTGAAAATTTACCACACAGGAAGCTGTGCTGAACTTCTCCCGTGGCCTCCTAGGCCCTCTCCCATTAATTTCCTCTAATTCTCATTAGCATGTTTCTACTGCAGACTCGGAAGCAAAGAGAAATTCTTGTGCAGCTAATTTAACACCTGCAGGTTTTGAGAGTTGGTAGAAAAACTACATCAATAAAATAATCATTTGCTTTCTCAGAGATTTTAAGTTTGAACCTTTAAGGGTTAGACTTTTGTTATGATTTCTATTTATGTGTTTCCATCGAGTTATATGTTAATTAATGCTCTTGTCTTTTCAAATGTAAAGAGAGGTGAAAACAAAATCTGAATGAAACCATTTTCAGCACATGAATGGCCATAGTCAAGAAAATATTCTGACATTTCCGAAGTGCTTGTGGCTTTTCTCTTCCACAGCCCCACAGCCTGCCTTAGAAATCCCTGGCACAACCATGGGTAGCTGCAAGCTGGCAGGCAGGAGCTGGGTGATGTCCTGAAGTTTGGAGATTCTGTGGGCACAGTTGGAAACTCTGACGTGCTGAAGTGTGTGAGCAGGAGATATAGCAAAAAAAGATGGGCAGAGGGGAGAGTAACATGGAAACACATTCAGTTCAGTTCAGTTCAATTCAGTCGCTCAGTCATATCCGACTCTTTGCAACCCCATAGACTGCAGCACGCCAGACCTCCCTGTCCATCACCAACTCCCAGAGTTTACTCAAACTCATGTCCATTAAGTCGGTGATGCCATCCAACCATCTCATCCTCGGTTATCCTCTTCTCCTCCCACCTTCAATCTTTCCCAGCATCAGGATCTTTTCCAATGAGTCATTTCTTCACAATAGGTAGCCAAAATATTGGAGTTTCAGCTTATCAGTCCTTCCAATGAATATTCAGAACTGATTTCCTTTAGGATGGGCTGGTTGGATCTCGTTGCAGTCCAAGGGACTCTCAAGAGTCTTCTCCACCACCACAGTTCAAAAGCATCAATTCTTTGGCACTCAACTTTCTTTACAGTCCAACTCTCACATCCATACATGACTACTAGAAAAACCATAGCTTTGACTAGACAGACCTCTGTTGGCAAAGAAACATACATTACCATATGTAAAATGGATTAGCAATAGGAATTTGCTGTATTACTCAAGGAACTCAAACTGGGGCTTGGTAACAACCTAGAGGGTGGGATGGGGAGGAAGGTGGGAGGGATGTTCAAGTGTGAGGGGATGTAGGTAAACCTGTGGCTGATTCATGCTGATGTTTGGTAGAAACCAACAAAATATTGTGTTTCCCAGGTGGCACTAATGGTAAAGAACCCGTCTGCCAACGCAGGAGACCTAAGAGACTTGGGTTCAGTTCCTGGGTCAGGAAGATTCCCTGGAGGAGGGCATGGCAACCTGTTTCAGTATCCTTGCCTCGAGAATCCCATGGACAGAGGAGCCTGATGGGCTACAGTCCATAGGGTCACAAAGGGTCGGACAGTACTGAAGCAACTTAGCACAGGCACAGCAACACAATACTGTAAAGCAATTATCCTTCAATTAAAAATAAATACATTTTAAAAAAGAGAATGGGCAGAAACATGGTCAGAAGTTTGAAGTAGCATCTAGGTTGGGTGGTGGTGAGGGGTGGTGGTTACTCCTCCTTCTCCTGGAGGCAGGGAGTTTATTTCCTTCATTTGCAAGTAACTGCAAGACCCAGTGAGAGGTGGGGAAGAGAGCTCCTAGAGCATCACTGGGAGAGATCTCCAGTCCCAGAAGATGGAGAGAAAGGCATACCACTCCCGGGCTGGATGCTACCCCTGGAGCAGGGCATCATGACACAGTTCTTGGGAGAATGTGATCGTGTGCCTGGGAGTGATATGAGCTCAATGACAGACACCCTCTTCTATGAGCACTTCTAAAGGCACAAAGCTTGTGGGAGAAGCCTTCTCAGCAGATGGACAGTAGGGACTGTGGTCTCATGTGCCCACCAGAAGATAGAGGGGCTGCACCCCAGACCTCCAGGGTCCCCCAGGAGTGCGAAGAGGCACCTAGGCATCCCAGGGCATCACACAGAAGACTGCCTAAGTTAGAAGAGTAGGCAAATGCTGTGGATGCACTCCGGGCTCAGCCTGGAAAAATGGAGACACCCACTGGGAGCAAGGTAGAGGGTGTGGACCACTGGCCGGGGCAGAGGGAAACATGGAAGAGGTCAGTGATGAAAGAGGCTATGATGGGGACTTCCCTGGAAGGTCAGTGGCTAAGACTCTGTGCTCCCAATGCAGGGGGTCCAGATTTGATCTCCTGGTCAGGGAACTAACTAAAGATCCTGCATGCTCCAACAAGGATCGAAGATCCCACTGGATCCCATGTGCCACAACTAAGACCTGGCATGACCAAAATAAATAAATAAATATTTTTAAAAATAGAGACAATGGTGAAGTTGCACACTATCCCAGGAAAACCTTGCCTAAATCTACGCAGATGCCAGCACATTTCTGGAAACTGAAAAACACCAGATGGAATGAAGTGGACTCAGCGAGACCAGGTTGCTTCACAGTTATGTCAAGTCATCTCCAATGTCCCTCTCCTTCCTCTCTGCCCTCCTAGGGGAATGAAGCCTGGAAACGTGGTGGGAAAAGAGAATCTGGGAGGAGACAGTGGCCCCACATCCACCACAGTAAGGACCCAAAGCTGATTTTGGATGAGATAAAGAATTTGAAATAGGAGATTTGAATAAAGCCTTAAGCTGGATGGAATCTTGACACCCCGAAGCAACCAGAAAGTGACGCAACTGGCCCAGGTTGTGACTGAAGGGATGGGTAGTGGGTGGTTGGAAATGCCAATGGGAAAAACAAAGTCAATGGATGTTCCGAATACACTGATGTCTGATCTCTAAGCAAGCTGTTTTTTTTTTNTGCCCTCTTGCAACACCTAACATCTTACTTGTGTTTCTCTTACCTTGAGCGTGGGGTATCTTTTCACGGCTGCTCCAGCAGAGCACAGCCTCTGCTCCTTACCTTGGTCAAGTGGTATCTCCTCTCTGCCGCCGTTCCTGATCTTCAATGTGGGATAGCTCCTCTAGGCCCTCCTGCACCTGCGCAGCCACCGCTCCTTGGGTTTCTCCTCCCGGCCCTGGCCTCGGGCGTGGGTGGCTTCTCCCAGCTGCCACCCCTGGCCTTGGGCTTGGGGTGGCTCCTCAGGGTCACCACCCCTGGCCTCGGGCACGAGGTGTCTCCTCCCTGCCGCCCCTGACCTTGGACATGGGATAGCTCCTCCCGGCCACTGCCTCTGACTTCAGACACAGGGTGTCTCCTCCCAGCCGCCTCCCCTGACCTTGGACATGGGGTAGATCCTCCCATCACCACTGACCTCGGACGCAGGGTAGCTCCTCTCGGCCATTCCTGCACCATCACAGCCTGGCANCGGCCACTGCCTCTGACTTCAGACACAGGGTGTCTCCTCCCAGCCGCCTCCCCTGACCTTGGACATGGGGTAGATCCTCCCATCACCACTGACCTCGGACGCAGGGTAGCTCCTCTCGGCCATTCCTGCACCATCACAGCCTGGCACTCTAGGCCACTGGCCCTGACCTCAGACATGGGATAGCCCCTCTCGCAGCCGCCTGAACTTAGTGCACCAACTGGCTCTCGTAGCAGCCTGCGCTTAGTGCACTGGCCCACTCTCAACCTCAGATATGCAGATGACACCACCCTTATGGCACAAAATGAAGAGGAGCTAAAAAGACTCTTAATGAAAGTGAAAGAGAAGAGTGAAAAAGTTGGCTTAAAGTTCACCATTCAGAAAACGAAGATCATGGCTTCTAGTCCCATTACTTCATGGGAAATAGATGGGGAAACAGTNACTTATGTATATATAAATCATGTCCAACTCTTTGCAACTCCGTGAACTGTAGCCTGACAGGCTCCTCTGTCCATGGAATTCTCCAGGCAAAAATACTAAAGTGGGTAGCCATTCCCTTCTCCAGGGGATCTTCCTGACTCAGAGGTCAAATTGGATCTCCTGCACTGCAGGCAGATTTTTTACTGTCTGAGCCACTAGGGAAGCCCTTATAACCTTATAGTTTATTTAAAAATACTGAGTATAGTTTCCCATGCTATACAGCTGTGCTGTGGTGGAGTCTCCTTTTTAAGAATGCAAATCCCATCACGGGTGTCCATCGTCCTGACTTTATTACCTCCCAAACACCCCACATATTAATTCCATCATGTTTGGGAGGGTGTAGCATTTCAACCTACGTATTTCAGGGGGACACACAAACATCCAGACACTTTTTATCTGGCATCATTTCTTTCTTTCCTTTGTGACTTGCCTATTCATGATATTTGCCATTTTTCCATTTCTATTCCATTTTTAAAATTGTCTTACAGAAGCATTTTCCATACCAAGGATATTAGTCTATTGTCACATGTGGTAGAAATCTTTTTCTGGTTTGCGATATGAATTTCAAACTTATTTTTGTTGTTTTAAATTTTTTAAAATTTGGGTAAATCACATTTATCCATCTTTTCTTGGTAATTTCCAAGCACTCCACTCCAATGTACTGTCTGTTATTGTCTTTCTTGCTTCCGCTACTTCTTTTATTTATTGGAATATGATTACTTTACAATGTTGTGTTAGTTTCTGCTGTATAACAAAGTGAATCAGCTATGTGTATACCTGTATCCCCTTTTGGACCTCCTTCTTTTTCCTTAACCCCCCATCCCACCCCTCTAGGTCATGACAGAGCACCAGGGTGAGCTCCCTGTGCGGTACAGCGGCTTCCCAGTAGCTGTCTGTTTTACACATGGTGCTGCCCTCTCAATTCATCCCATCCTCTCCTTGCCCCTCCGTGCCCATGTGTCTGTTCTCTAATCTGCACCTCTATTCCTTCCCTGGAAACAGGTTCACTTGTACTGTTCTTCTGGATTCCACATATATGAGTTAATGCACGGGACTTGTTTTTCTCTTTCTGACTTGCTTCCTCTGCTTCTAAATGATGCTCACTTGCATCTTTAATGTATCATGCCATCCTTATTGCCACAGTTGCTCTGCATTTTTTAAGATGAACAATATTTTCACATTTTAAAAACACAGGTGATGCACTTGTTTGGCCATCCTTCCTTTCCTTTCTTTCTTTGCTTTAATCTCTGCATTTAATTAATAGCTTAGCTGGGTATAGAATTCCAGATCCAAAACAGTTTTTCCATGGGTTTGAATATATTGCTCCTCTACCATGACTCGGTGTTGCTGACCAGAAGCATATATTAACATGCTTAGCTTTCTCTGGGAGCAACCTCTCTTTTCTCTCTGGAAGCATTAAAGACATCATCTTAAAGCTTTGAGTTAGGAAATTTCAGCAGGATACATCTCTATGTGAGTTATTTCCTCATTTATTCTTCTCCATACTCAGGAGAGGCTCAGTATTGAGTCATATCCACTCTCATCTCAGAAACTTTTATTTTTTTCTTTAATGTTCATAATTATGTTTTATCTTCTTATGCTTCTGCTTTCTCCTTCTAAGAAGTCTATTAGATTGCTGTCAGGCCTCCTAGATTTGACATGTGTGTTTTCTAACTTTTCCCATATATTTTATTTATCTTTTTGCTCCCAGTTCTGAGAGATTTCTTCTTTGATTTTATTTCTCAGATCAAAAACCTAATCTTAATCTCTGTCCAATTTACTATTCAGCTTATCTAGTAAAATCTTTACTTTTGCAGTTATATCTTCACTTTGAAAAATTCTCTCTTGCATTCTGATTGATACCTTTTCAAAAGAAACTGCTCTTAATTTGTTTACAGCATCTGCCCAAACCTGTAGGCAGGAATCAGAATATTTTCAAATAGTTCTCATCATTTTTCCTGAATTATCTCTTTTTTTCTGCCTCTGGGATTATTTAGTTTGTGTTTACTAATCCTTCTCTTTTTCTTTCATGCTTCTGAGTTTTTAAAATACCTTGCAATCTTTGTTTGCAAGTGCTTCACCCCATTTTTTAAATAACAAGCTACTTTGATATGTGAAGATAATTGGTGTGCATTTTCTCAGCAGTGTGTATGTCTCTTTCATAATAGGCCTTTATCTTAAAAAGAAGGACCAAATGTGAGGTTTCAGTCAGCAAGCACAATTATAGGCAGGCTCTCTTTTAGTGTTCAGGGACTAGGAATAAGAAAGCAGATCAGGGACCCTCCATCACTGTTGGTGCAAAGGCCTCTGAGCACAAAGCCCTTGAGTGCTTCAGTTTTGCTGGTTCTCTGAGGTTCCGAACACTCTCACCAGGAGCTCTCCTAGGGTAGGATGGGTGCAAATCATTTGCTCACTTTTCCCACTGAAAGGTGAGTTTGATCTTCACTTTCCTTGAGTCTGTAGGCATCTATGATGTCTTGGATCCATAGACTATTAACTGAAGAGACATAATCAGTTCTGGGTCTGGGCCAGCTGTCACTTCCTGTTTCTTAGAGCATGAGCTCTGCGGAAAGTCAGATGGGGCATGTAAGAAGTCCAGCTCCCTTGAGATGACCATATGGTGAGGAAGCCAGCACTAGTCACGTGGAGAGATTTTTGGAGAGATGGATGCCTGACCAGGCACTTTCAGATGACTCCACCTTCCTACACCCCTCTCCCTGCCTGCCCCAACCCTGTGAGAGACAAACCATTGACCTGAGCCCAGTCAACCCACAGGAAGATGAGAGATGATAACACACAATGATCCTATGTTCTCTAGAAAGCAGCTTTCAGCTTTCTACCTGAAGGTAGAAGCCATGGCAGGGCAAAGGACCCACTTCAAAGACTTGGTCTTTAAAAACACACTTAGATGAACATTCCCAAAGGAGAGTAGTAGGTTTCTCCATGTCACCACAGGCTGGCCTCACCTCTCAAACACACTGGAGCAGCTTACAGGGCAACATCAGACAGGAGGGAAAAAATAACATAGGATTTTATGGCCTGCAAACCTTAGAGGGAAATCTTTAATATTCCTGTGAATTCGAAGAGTTTGTATTTTACATTACAAGTTCACTGTGGTTTAGATACTAGGTTCAAAGTCCCCAGTGATGAGCGGATCAGTGACTAGGGAATCACCTGAGATGACTGCTTGTGAAGCCTGGAGACTTTTATTAACTCTGGTTGCTTGTTAAGCTCATTAGAAGTTTCTTCAGAGATGCAAATAACTCTTATATGAGATTTCATGGGCTTGTGTTTCTATTTTTAATGCATGAGTCCAGTGGTCTCTGAAGTCTGAGGGCTCGCTTTTGGTGAGCAAAAGAGTGGAGACCTGGTAGAAAAATTCCCAAGAATAAAAATGGAAAATCAAAGAATTGGGGACTTTCTTGGTGGTCCAGTGGCTAAGATTCCAAGCTCCCGATGCAAAGGACCAGAGTTTGATCCCTGGTCAGGGAACTAGATCCCACATGCACAGACCTGCACAGCAAATAA
>SJYV01027065.1:511528-535076 GCA_006410875.1 Neotragus pygmaeus
AAGTGAAACTTTACTAAAAAAAAAAAAAAAGAATTGGCTAGTCCTGACAGGCCATCTTGAAATAGACAGGTTTCCCAGGAGGGTTACAAACGGGGTGTCTCTTAAAGCTGTTATGATTTGAGTGTTTGCAGGTCCATTTATTTATAAGCACGATGGATCATATAGGTAGTAAAGCAGGAATGGAAAATCACAGGGTGGGCCCGCACCTGTTCTCTCATCCAGACCATTCAGCTCTGGCCCAAACCTCAAATATTCCACGCAGTCTTAGCATTTACTGCACTCAACCTCCTTAGAAGGCCATGGACTATCATTATTAACATTATTGTCATTTTTATTGTTTAGACAAGCTTGTAGTAATTTTGCTCCCAGAGAAACTCATCATAATATTCCTCCCTACTCATATCATATGCAGTGGTCTTCCTAAGAGCATTCCAGTAAACATGGTATTCTCCACTTTAAAATCCCATGGACAGAGGAGCCTGGTGTCCGTGGGGTCGCAAAGAGTTGGACGCAACGGAGAGACTTCACTCACTCACTCACTTTATTTTCAGAGATGTTTTAGCAACAATCTCAGACTGATGTCCTATAGAAATGTTCCATTGGCCTGCCTCTTAATTTTTGGTCGTGTTCTAGTCTGACTTTCAGGGAAGGATCATAAGAAATGAGTCAGAGACAGCTTAAGAAGGATCAGACATAGCTCCGCCTAAAAATCAATAGAGCTCAGGAGATATCTATGTTAAAAACCTTTAAGACTCCTTCTGTCTGGATAAGCTTACCATGATTTCCCCCTAAACCCCTGTCTGTTTCCTGAGGCAGTTATTTTTCAAACGTTAATGGGCCTAAGAGTCACCTCGGGAACTGGCTAAAACCTTAACTCACTAGAATTTCTGCTTCACTGTGCTTTAGAGTGAGGCTCAGAAATACCATTTCTAATAAGAACCCTTCCCCTATTTAATTTTGATTCAGGTGAAATATTGATTTCACACTAAGAAATAATACGTACAAATTACGTGAAATAAACCTTACTTGACCTGAAAAGCTGAATGTATTTATTTAGGAGGGCATTTTTAAAAAAGGGATATTATATATCTGCATTCTTTTCTGTAATGGAGTGCAGAGAGAAGAACCTCAGAGAGAAGTGAATGACCGTTACACATCCCTCCCACCCCACTGCCAAAAGAAAACTGACCAATCAGTCAATTACTGGCAGTTATAGAGAACAAAATAAGGAGTGAGCTGGGGATGATGATTGGGTATGCTTAGAGATAAATCCTTGGAGAAATGCTCCAGTAGGAGGCACCAGTAGGAGGAATCACTTTGCTGGCAAAGGTCCATTTAGTCAAAGCTGTGGTTTTTCCAGTAGTCAGGTAGAGTTATGAGAGTTGGACCATAAAGAAGGCTGAGCATCAGAGAACTGATGTTTTCGAATTGTGCTGGATAAGACTCTTGAGAGTCGTGGACTGCGAGATCAAAACAGTCAATTATCAAGGAAATCAACCCTCAATATTAAGTGGAAGGACTGATGCTGAAGCTGAAGCTCCAATATTTTGGCCACCTGATGCAGAGAACTGACTCATTGAAAAAGACTCTGATACTGGGAAAGATTTAGGGAAGGATGAGAAGGGGACAACAGAGGATGAGATGGTCAGATAGCATCCCTGACTCAATGGACATGAATCTGATCAAACTCCAGGAGATAGTGAAGGACAGGGAAGCCAGCATGCTGCAGTCCATGGGGTCACAAAGAGTTGGACATGACTGAGTGACTGAGAAACAACAATGCTATAAGATCTCAATGCTTCCCTGGTAGAAATCTAGACCTGCTGTCTTTGTGCTTTCTCCATCACAGATTTTCTTAGCCGGTTCTTCATTACACCTTGCTTTGCTGAATTTTACAAGAGAGAAGGAAGAGCAGTAAGCAGCCTTACTTCTTTCCTATTCCACTCAAGGCCTCAGTCACCAAGGATTTCCACCCCAACCCCTGTGATCTCATGATTTCAAACACAAACCAATGAGCAGTACTTCATAAGACATCTGATGTGCCTGCCTTCAAAGAGTAAACTCTATATAAATATAACATTAAGAAGCAAGAGGGACTTTCCTGGTGGTCCAGTGGCTAAGACTCCACACTCCCAAAGCAGGGGGCCTAGGTTCAATCCCTGATTAGGGAACCAGATCCCCCATGTGCAACTAAGACCCAACACAGCTAAATAAAAGAAAGAAAGAAAGAAAGAAACAAGAAAGACTAGTATGCTTCTATATGATTGAGAGAATCATTGCCAATCAGCCATGTCTGTTCATTCAAATGCCTGCCAACAATTCCTTGGCCTCATCTGACTTATTGCATATATGTGAAAGAAACAGTGCTAAAGAATATTTTTTAGAAATTTCAAAATTTTCTCCAGTTCAGATTTATCTGTAGTAAATAAATAAATAAATAAATATATATATATATATATATATATAGGTAGCCTTCTTGTCTACCCCACCCCTCTCCATAATATTTCTTTCTTTCTGAAAATAAAGTGAAAGTGTTAGTCGCTCAGTCTTGTCTGACTCTCTGCGACCCCATGGACTGTAGCTCACCTGGATCCTCTGTCCATGGGATTCTCCAAGCAAGAATACTGGAGTGGGTTGCATTCCGTTTTCCTGGGGATCTTCCTTGGATCAACCTGGGTCTCCTGCATTGTAGGCAGATTCTTTACCATCTGAGCCACCTGAAAGCTTCATGCATGTTGATTTCAGGAAGCTGATCTCATCCCAGTTGGAGGGAGAAAGCATATGACTGACCAATCACAGTGATTGGCTCAGTGTTGGACATGTGATGATAGCCATCCAATTAGACTGATGTTTAGGTTTTTGCTGGGAATAAAAATGGCATGTTTCTTTTTTAGCTGGAACTATGAAACTCTTGAAAGCTATTGTAGAATGAAGAAGAGAGTCAACGTTAGGAGAATACAGCTCTGAAGAAAACATTGTGGGAGACAAAAGAAAGAAAAAGCCCTTAGTGACATTATTCAGCCGTTTTGTTGTTGTTTAGGCTTCCCTCATGGCTCAGATGGTGAAGAATCTTCCTGCAATGCAGGAGACTCAGGTTTGATCCCTGGTTTGGGAAGATCCCCTTTAGAAGGGAATAGCTACCCACTGTAGTAATGGCGACCCACTGAGTCACATCCGACTCTTTGTGACCCCATGGACTGTATAGCCTGCCAGGTTCCTCTGTCTATGGAATATTCCAGACATGGGTATTGGAGTGGGTTGCCATTTCTTTCTCCAAACTTTATTCAGCTCTTCTATCTGTAGACTTTTTTTCAGGCAAATGAATCAGTGTGTCTTCTCTATTGTTAAAGCCAGTTTTAATTACCATTTTTCTTCTCTGGGCCTCCTAATGCTAGCCGATACACCTAGTTTATGTGATTCAGGAGAATCCATTTCATCAGCACCTTCTTTGTTTCTTATGACTCAACTTTTTCTTTTCTAATTGTATGTGTGTGTGCGTGTGTGTGTGTGTGTGTGTGTGTGTGAATGAGGTTTGGGAAGCTGGGTAATAAACAGCTGATAATGATTGGGATGAGAATCTCAGTCATGTTCCAAGGGATGCTTTGGGAAAGAATATGCATCTTCTGAATCAATACCATTTGCATGATGCTCACAGGAAGGGAACGAGAAATAGGCTGGTTTTGTTGTAGAGGAAAATGCCTGTGTACTACAGGGAGGAATTAATTATGCAAAATAGTGAAATATGTGCAGACAAATGCTAATTTGTCAACCTGAAAACTGAGCTTCCTAAATCTTAGTTTGCAATAAATTGAGTCATTTTCAAATATATTAGGCAAATGAACTGAAACCCTAGTATGATATATATATTTAATCCTAACACCCATGCATGTATTGCTTTCTATCGGATATGAACAGTCTGACCTCTGGGGCTAGATTTTATTACATCTTCTGTAAATACATGGGTGAATATTTCAGTTTCTTGTTTCCACCACAGTAACAGCTTAGCTGCTCAAAGACTAAAACAGGATAATGAAATCAAATCACAGATTTACACATGTGAGGGGGAGACAGCTGCTCAGCTAACTTTCCAGGCAGCTCCAGAAGTGGGTGCAGAGACCTTTGATCTAATACACCTCTAGAAATTCCCCTTGCAGATTAGAGCAGAAAACATAGCAAGCTCCCTGAAGACTGTTCAAGAAGGAGTACCTAGAGTCAAACCAAAGCCAAAGTGTTAACTGCTCTGTCATGTCCAATTCTTTGGGACCCCATGGACTGTGGCCTCCCAGACTCCTCTGTCCATTGACTTCTCCAGGAAAGAATACTGAAATGGATTCTTCCCTGGAGAATGGATCAAACCTGGGCCTCCCACGTTGTAGGCAGGTTCTCAACCATCCGAGCCACCAGGGAAGCCCAGAGACAAATTACTTCTGGGCAAATAGCTTCAGAGTCTCACACAAAAAGAAAACATACAGGAGAGGAATGAGGATGGAGACCCTGGCAGTCAGCTGTTGACTTGGAATTGCCTTTGATCATCTTAATAATGTCTAGGGATTCCCTGGTAGCTCAGACAATAAAGAGTCTGCCTGCAATGTGGGAGACCCAGGTTCGATCCCTGGGTCAGGAAGATCCCTGGAGATGGAAATGGCAACCCACTCCAGTATTCTTGCCTAGAAAATCTCATGGATGGAGGATCCTGGCAGGCTACATACCAAGGGTTTGCAAAGAGTTGGACACGACTGAGCGACTTCACTTTCACCTTAGTAATGTAGATAGCCACATCTGGATGTCACGATCTTAATCCAGACTCTGGGTGAGAGTTGGGACTCGAATATCTCTTGCTACCAGCCACAGGAAAACTACAGAGCCCCCCTGTGAAACCGGATTAGCCCTGCAGGAAGGACAAAGCAGTCCTGGGAGCTAAGGAGTGCTCCTCTTGGAGCCTCCCTGGCTGTTTAGACACTCCTATGGTAAAGGAGAAACTAACAAGAGATGTCTCATAAACATCACTGGGCGTGACCACCAGTAGACCTGCAAACTGGACCCAGGCGATAGGGGGCTCCTCACCCCTGCCAGTACTTGGAATGTGCATTCTGGCCGCTGTTTCCACAGGTGTGTGTTCTCAGTTTCTCAGTTGTGTCCAACTCTTGGCAACCCCATGGACTGTCACCCACCAGGCTCCTCTGTCCATGGCAATTCTCAGGCAAGAATGCTGGAGTGGGTTGCCATTTCCTTCTCCAAGGGATCTTCCTGACCCATGGATCGAACCTGGGCCCCCTGCATTAGGAGTGCAGAGTCTGACCAACTGGACCACTAGGGAAGCCCCTGATTGTTTTTAATTTTTAGTTAGAAAAGAATCAAGAAATGTGGCGCATATACTACCCCAAAGTGATGGTTGAATGCTCTTCACATATTCTATAGGAAAGTATCAGTAGAAATTGAGAACTCTGAGTATCAGGGCTGGAATTTTCCTCCCATTTTACAGATTGTAAAATAGTGTACCTTGCCTTCACTTTTAGTTCAATGACCTTTTAATGACCCCACAGTGAATGAATTGCTGTATGTATTTAGGCAACATGGTATAATCGGTCATAATATAATTCTTCTGGTTAGAAGACATGCAAAACCTTCCCAATTCCCCAAGCCATNCAAACCAATGTAGTATTCTTGCTTGGGAAATTCCATGGACAGAGGAGCCTGGCAGGCCACAATCCCTGGGGTTGCAAAGAATTAGACACTACTGAGCAGGCATGCAAGAAGAAGGATATAAGGAAGCATAAGATCAAAAATTGTCAGACTATCATAGTAAAGAACTAACAGATAAAGATACTCAGGATTCAAAAATGGTAAGATTAATGTGATTTTTAAATAAAATAAATATGGAAAGTATTCTGGTTCTTCTAAGAAACTAAAGCATTATAAATGATTTATAGATGTATCAGAAGTTGAAGTTAGTATTCTCAGGAAATAAATAAAAACAGCAAATGACTTACTGTTAGGATTAATTATTCTGAAAATGATATGAAATCCTTGACAGGAAAATGTCAGTATTAGGATGAAATATGAATCATATTTTTGCTTAAAGTATGTAAAAATGTCTAATTTGTATATGATTAAGAACATTTCACAGCCATTTCCCCTTAGAAGATAAATAATTAATACTGAATTTTATGTCAGGATATTTTTTCATAGTTATATAACTAGTTTTTTTTGGGGGGTCCTTTATTTATTTTTAATTAATTAATTTATTTTTAAATTTTACTTTACAATACTCTATTGGCTTTGCCATACATCGACATGAATCTATTTTACCAAGATCAATCAAACACATGTATTCATAGTAAAAATAGTTATTTCATGACACAAGTACGTGAAATAATTTTGTATAATGTGGTAGACATTATACATGTTAAGGTGACAGTAATTAGTAAAGTAATAAGACTTGTAACAAGACACAATCTGTATTGCTCTCCTTTGAAAACTTACTTTTTGTGAGTATATTATATTGTATCTCATGTGGACACTTGTTATGACTTTATCTATAATAAGATTTTATGGAATGACAGAAAAGCGAATTATGGTGAAGTAATAAAGTCTCCAATAACCAAAGTTTGAATTTCCTGGTCTATTGAGCTTTGAAAGTTTTGCATGTGTGACCTATTATTATAGGTGTAAAGCTCTTAGAACATTAAAACATAAAAGTTATACCAATATAAAGCTAATAATGTGACTAAAAGTCATCAAGGAATCAAATCTGTTGACAGTTCAAATTCTTTCCTTATAATATGTTCTTAACCAAACATTTCAGGAATGTGCCATTCAGGGATCAATTGTTTTCAGACCTCAGTACTTTCCACGGTGCACAAATGGTCCTCCTATTAGGGATTTTATGTATGTAGACATAGTTCACTATTTGCTTTTAAATCTTATTATGTCACTCATGTACCATTGTTCTTCAAAGTCAGAGGAAATAATATGGCACTGTCAAAAAGCAATGATTAAGGCTTTATGATAAATAATTTAATCAGTCAGTCAGTATTTTTTTCAACATAACAGAAACAGTATAACATAATAGATATAAATGAACAGATATTTCAAAGCAGAGACATTACTTTGCCAACAAAGTTTTGTCTAGTCAAGGCTATGGTTTTTCCAGTGGTTNTAAAATGAGTTATGATGTGATCTGATAAGTAAGTTTGGATGCTGAAGGCTCCCCTAGCTGACCTAGCTCAGCCTCAGCAACTATGGATATGGGAAGGTTTTGAGATACGCAAATTGAACACATGGACGTCTTAAAAGATAAAAGGCCTTCAAAGATATGAATATGAAATTGCATTTGATTTTATGTCAAGAGGATGGAAAGAGAGAATATTATATGGAATCAGGATGGTTTGGGATCATTCAAGCGGACTTAGCACCCCCAGCCTGAGGTCTGAGCCTGCTCTTGTTCTACAGAAAGAGTGGACACCTGCCCTCCAAGCCAGCAGTGCCCATTCTGTTTCTAGATTGGCCCGTGGTTGTTTGAACTTCCCTGGTAGCTCAGCAGTAAAGACTGCCTGCAGTGCAGAAGCTGCAGGAGACACAGGTTCCATCTCTGAGTTGGGAAGATCCCCTGAAGGAAGGCATGGCAACCCATTCCATTATTCTTGCTTGGAGAATCCCATGGACAGAGTTGGCTGGCTGCAGTCCATGGGGTCACAAACAGTCGGACACAACTGAAGTGACTGAATATACACACAAGCACTGTTGGTTCTTGCTTGGGGAAGAACCTGAGCCTTTGGTGCACCTGCTTCTCTGGGGTCTGGGAAGACTCTGGAGGAAGCCACCTTTCAGAGTGGACCTTTCCCTATGTTGTGGCCTGGGATTATCAGTGAGCCATCTCAGGCCGATTTCTGCTCCTTCCTGGCAGCTCTGCGGGAGACTTGTTAAAAAGCAGACATATGCTCTCTCTTTCTTGGTCCTGCAACGCCACTGGGAGACTGAGGGCCACTGGTGGAGCAGCCCTATGCAGTGGGCTCATGTAGACCAAGAGCCCCAAGCCTGGGAGGGGCCACCAAATACCAAGCTGTCCAAAATACCTGTCCCAGGAATGTGTTAGGAGAGCAGCCCCTGGGAGAGGGCCAGAGGGCTCTGCACCTCTCATTCCAGGAAGAGGACATCTGGGAGGACGGGAGCAGGTGTGCTCGGCCCATCTCGCAAGGCTGCAGTGACTTGTGGCCCAGAAGACAAGACAGAACAGCAGTCTCCCCTCCCTAATTTTGTACTAAAGAGAAGGATCCGCGACTTGGATGCACCTCTGTCTGCCCCAAGGGACCCGCAGCACGTTCAGGGCGGGATCCTGTCTCTGGATGCCCAGCAGGTTTCTGATGCCAATGCCTGTGGCTGAAACTCATGGCCTTATCTTTCTTGGCTGGGCTGGGACCCAGGCCCATCACCACTGCCTTGGCCTCCTCTCCACTCCTGCTGATGCTGAATCCTCCCTGTGTCTTCACTGCATCTTCCACATGGGCCCAGGTGGGGGCTGTCTGGATCTTTCCCTCTGATGGGTGGGCACCTCACCCTCCCCCTGGCCGGCCTCATGGCCCCTGAGACAGTGTCTGTACACCAGGCAGGCAAGGGAGCTCAGGGGAGCAAGCCAGTCCTGCCACAGCCCATCCAGGGCCTTCCTAACTGGGCAGTGGGGCTGCGCCCCTTTAATTCTGTGTGTTATAATTTTGGAGAGATGATCTAGATAAGGGGAAAGAGGGCTGTTTAATAGTCTCTGCCTCCAGCCTGTTTCCTCTTTTCTCTCTGCTTCAACTCCTCATATCACTCAGGTTAGAAAGAGTGAGTTTTTCTTTAACTTTACTCCCACCTGTTCGGACTTCCTTTACTTAAAGCTCTAGGAGCTGGCTGGTTGGCCTTACCTTCGGGATGTTAAGTGGAAACTGGGGGATTTAGAACATCAGTCCTTTCCCAGAAACAGCCTGCTCTCAACCCTCTTGTTTACTTTGCCCAGCTCACTCTTCTGAAGCTCTAGGAAGCTTTCTCTTTGCCTCCCTGCCCAAACAGTCCTCACACATTTCCTCCCCATGGAACCAGCCTTTTGGCTTCCCCAGGTGGGCTGACACCTTGAGTCTACCAGGAAGCAGGTTGTGGATGCAGAGGGGCAAAAGAGGACATTAATTTAAACATTTTTTAATTTATTGTTTTTTATTGTTCCAATCAAGTTTTATTTTTCAACAAAATACAAAATAGTATTTCTCCAATGAACACTGGAATTTAGAGTCTGTACAATTTTACAGATTATACCTAGATTTCTTTTTTTTTCCAAATCCTTTTTAATTTTTTAAACTTTTTGTGTTAGGGTATAGCCAATTAACATTGTTGTGATAGTTTCAGGTGAACAGCAAAGGCACTCAGCCATACATATATATGTGTCCATTCTCTCCCAAAGAGAAAAGCACAGAAATATTTTAAATCTTGTTCCTATTACACAAGAAAAGGAGACTCTTTTCCACCAACACACACACACATATGCACACACACATGCACACACACACATCTACCTGTTCGCTGTCTGGCTGAAGCCTCCACGGTTCTTAAAGACCAAGACAAAAAAACTCAAATAGGGTTGCCAAGGAAAACCTCAATCCTTTAGTGGGGACAAGAAGAGGGGGCTTCTCTGCTCCTGGCGATGTTGTGTTTCTCAGTCTGGGTATGATTAATAAAAAGTATGAAAAGGAGTCCCTGGCAGGACTCTCCCCTGGGTACAATGCGGTCTCCTGCCTGCCACCAAGTTTCTGCTCAAAGACCATGGCTTTACCTGCAGGGCCCTGCTTCTCCTGTGCCTCCCAGGCCTGAGGACCACATTCCTCCTTCTGCGTGTCTCCACCCCGGCTAGGATCCTCCCTCCAGGTGTGCGCTCCCCTCCACTTCTGTTTCTCTTGGTGACTGATGGCTGGCCTTTGCTCATTCACCGGGTCCAGCCCCCTCGACCTGGTCCAACCTGTATTCATCAATGGGGACATCTGCATGCTTCTCCAGGCCCAGGCTTTCTCGTCCATTCTCTTTATTCTTCTTTGACAAGAGCCATCTCAGCTTGTCCACATTCCAAGTATTGCCTGGAATTTTATCACCAACCCAGGCTAAGTGACAGCCAGAAAATAAGGGAAGGAAGGGGAGTCATGTGGCAGTGACGTGTCAGCTGTATCGTTTTGAATAAGACAGTCCTGAATCTGAGAATCTTTTTTAAAAAACATACCTTCTCTCTGGGAAAATGGGCAGCAAACCTCAAACAGTGGTTGCCTAGGGATTTGGGAAGGAGAAGGTAAAGGTGGGTTTGAGGNACGTGTCAGCTGTATCGTTTTGAATAAGACAGTCCTGAATCTGAGAATCTTTTTAAAAAAACATACCTTCTCTCTGGGAAAATGGGCAGCAAACCTCAAACAGTGGTTGCCTAGGGATTTGGGAAGGAGAAGGTAAAGGTGGGTTTGAGGAGGAGTTGGTATGCTTGTTAGAGAGACCTTCAGCTTCTTCTGTAATGTTTTAGTTTTTTTTTTTTTTTAAAGAAGGAAGGATTCATACATTATTTGGGAAAGTTAAAGATAAAAAATCATAAGCTTAGTAATTAAAATTTTTATTATAGTTGATTTACCCTATATTAGTTTCAGGTGTACAGCACATCGATTCAGTTATATATATATACATATATATGTACATACATATATATGTGTGTGTGTGTGTGTATATGTATATGTATTCCTTTCAGATTCTTTTCCTTTATAGGGTTTTACAAAATATTGAGTATAATTCCCTGTGCTATACTGTAGGTTTTGTTCACCTATTTTATATACAGTAGTATATTAATTCCAACCTCCTGATTTATACCCCCCCCCCGCCTCCACTCCCTTTCCCTTTGTAACCATAAGTTTGTTTTCTATTGTCTGTAAGTCTGTTTCATAAATAAGTTCATTTGTATCATTTTTTTTCAGGCTCCACATATAAAAAATACCATATGATATTTTCCTTTCTCTGCCTGGCTTACTTCACTTAGGACAATAATCTCTATGTCTATCCATGTTGCTGCAAATGATATTATTCCATTCTTTTTTATGGCTGAGTAGTACTCCATTGTGGGCTTCCCTGGTGGCTCGGTGGTAAAGAATCTGCCTGCCTATGCAGGAGATGCAGGTTTGATTCCTGGGTCAGGAAGATCCCTGGAGTAGGAAATGGCAACCCATCTCAGTATTCTTGCCTGGAAAATTCTATGGACAAAGGAGACTGGTGGGCTCTAGTCCATGATCTTGCAAAGGAGTCAGACACTGCTTAGTGATCAAACAACAAGAGTATTTTATTGTCTTAATACACATTCCACGTCTTCTTTATCCATTCATCTGTTGATGTACATTTAGACTTTAAAAATAATAAACAGAAAGCTTAGTAAACTTTTTTGAAAAACAAAAAATTAATAACAGCACAGAATCTATGCATATAACATAGTGCATGAATGTTGGTGTATATACTAAAGATAATGCACTGTCTGATGTGATCTGCTCACTGGCTAATCTTGTCTTCCCTGAACTGGAAATCATGTCCTGATCCCCTCTGCCTTTCTAGCAAGAACTATGGACATTGGGGTGCATTAGCCCTGAGAACCGTTTGCTAAGCCATAGGCAAGAAACTATCACTTTTTTTAGAGGTGGTGATCTGTTGAATGGGGAGCAAGGAAGGGGCGATTGGGCTGAAGTGAAGACAGAGAACTGGGCTCTCTCTGTGATCCTGTTCTTTCTGGACATGAATGGCAGGTGTTGGGGTGCTTATTTCTTGCCCCCAAGCTCCCTGTAAGCTGCCTTCCCCACATGACTGCAGGGAACACATCAGCAAACAGTCTTCTTCAAAGCCTCCCTGTGTGATGGGGAGTGGGCATCGCTGTCAGTCACGGAGGAGGAAATGTGTTCCTGGGAGCTGCCGAGTTCCACCTCATAGCCTGGTGAGCTCTAGCAGTCTGCATGTGGATTGTGCCTTGCTCCAGAGTGTACCCAGATTGGGGGTGGGGGGCAGTCACCCCCCCTCCTTTGAAACTGCTGTTCCTCTCCATTTGCTGTCACAGATGCCAACACAATTCTTGCTGCATTAATTTGGCTGGGAAAGTGAGGAGATGGCAGCGGCATTAATTAAAAATAATATGCCACCCAGGAGATCGCTTGAAATCACTCCTTCTCTTCGTATTCCTCTCCATTCCTTTCCTTCCAACATAAAGCTGACACTCTAGAGGTGCCAGAGAGGGGAAAACGTGATGTTCAGTAGAAAGGCGACAGAAGAGCAAGAGATTTTAGAGAGGAGGCTTCAGATGTGATGAGAAACCTCAATCTCAGGGGCATCTGGAAGGCAGATTGTTGAAGGCACGAAAGAGAGGAGCGAAACAAAACAAAACAAAACAAAAAGGAGGAAATAATTGGATTCCTGAAGGTAGAAGGACAATGGGAGGACTCAGAGAAAGTGATATAAATGGATACCTTTAAAAATAATAAAGAGAAGTCCAGTGGTTAAGACTTTGCCCTCCAATGCAGGGGTGCAGGTTCCATCCCTGATCAGGGAACTAAGCTCCCACCTGCTTCACAGCCAAAAAATTAAAAACATAAATAAAACAGAAGCAATATTGTAACAAATTCAAAAAATCTTTAAAAGAAAAAAGAAACCATTTAATATATTATCTGCAGTTAGGTATTTAAAAAATAGTAATAATAAAGAGAAGTTAGTACCATCCTTCAAGCAAAGGGCCGAAGTCTCTTTGGAGAAGTAGCTGAGTCCAGGGTTGGGGAAGGAAATATATAACTTCATAAGAAGGTCTTATGGGGCTGAAAAGTAGGGTAGTGTTCAAAACAGCCAAAAATTCCAATGGCAGCGTGTATGTCCAATGTACCCAAGAGCCAACTTGAAAGAGCTCCCATGGGCAAAGCTGGGGCAATCTGATCAAGAAGATGAATAATTGTAGTTTCAGATTATAGCCTTAGGTATAAATATCCGTTAAGTTCATACTGATGTAAATAAATGATTGGATACTAAACAAACAAACAAAAAAATAGTGGAGGAGAAAAGACACATCTCTCATATAGAAGAATCCCAAATAATTTATGTATATGCACCCCATTGGGGTGAAGAGTAAACCTCCATTCCTTTCACACGACCTGCCTAGTGACTTTCTTCGGAAGAGAGTGATATGAAGAGAGAGAAAAGTCTGACAAAGGTTCCCTCGGCAGCGGTGATCACGTCAATGTCATTATAGTTAAATCATAGTTAATAGCTCGGCTCCTTGCTACGATGAGAATGATACTTGACCTCGGGGGCCTTCCTCCCCAAAACCCATAACTCCAGTCTAACCATGAGAAACATCATCAGACAAACCCAAGTAGAAGAACATTGCACAGAATATCTGTCCCAAACTCCTCCAAGTCTCTCAAGGTCACCAAAGACGATGAGCGTCTGAGAAAGTGTCCCAGACCAGAGAAGCCTCAATAGACATGAGGACCAAATGTCACGTGATACCCTGGATGTGATTCTAGAACAGAAAAAGAGGACATTAGGGGAAAAACTAAAGAAATCAAAGTCAAGAATGGGCTTTAGTTAAAAACAAGGGATTGGTATCATTGCTTAGAACCATTAGCGACCACTATGATGGGAAACTGGGTCCGGACTGAGAAGAGAACTCTTCCAAATGCTCTCCAAGCCCTGAGGTTTCACAACAACTTCCATAACCATGCTTATGTTGTAAAAAATTATGGTGGCTGCAAGCTGTGGTTTTTAAATTTAATGCCATTCTAAATGCCTGTAATTTCAGGTAGTCTCCTTTGGAAGCAAAAGCAATATTTTCAACACGCCAATTTATTTGTTCTAGGCTTGTTGACAGAGTAGGATGACTGAACTGTAGCAGGAGACAAGCAAATGTGGGGAAGGATCCATGGAGTTGACACATGTATTATTCAAAATTAAACAGTCCTCATAAACTCACATATCTCCTGCTGCACCCTACAAAGAGTGTTTTTTCTTTTCCTGACTAACGTTTTCCTCTTCAAGCTGATGTTAGTCAGGAAAAGAAAAAACACACTTTGTAAGGTGCAGCAGGAGACATATGAGTTATGAGGGCTTCCCTGATAGCTCAGTTGGTAAAGAATCTGCCTGCAATGCAGGAGACCCTGGTTCAATTCCTGGGTCAGGAAGATCCCCTGGAGAAGGGATAGGCTACCCACTCCAGTATTCTGGCCTGGAGAATTCCATGGACTGTATAGCCCATGGAGTAGCAGAGAATCGGACACGACTGAGCGACTTTCACTTTCAGTTCATGGTGAGCTATTGACTATAAAGTTATTTTCATTTCATTATTATGCCTGGATTTCAGGGGACTTTCTAATAAATTCAGTCCTTATCAGTTAGAAGCCACCCTCCATTTCACAGTTTGTCTCCTGTGTGGCCTTAATCAAAATCACAACTTCTAAACAAAGTGAGAGGAAAGGATTTCTGTTGTCGCAAACCCACTCAGTACATGAGCAAATCAGAAGCAAGCTGGGACTGCCACCTCTTTATTTGTCACGCTCACCAATTAAAAGGTGTCACTCTCTTGGTAATAAAGTATATCCTCATCCCTCTCGGTTCTCACTCTGGCCTCTTTTGACCTGGCTCTTTGTTTCCTTTGCTAGCTGACATCACTCTGGTCTCAGACTCCAAAACCATCCAGGGCTCCACTTAGGTCAAAGCCCTTCACTGTTGGAGGGAAAACGTCGAACCCTTCAATCCTTTATTCCTAGATCACTGTCGCTGGAGCTGGTCACACGGTCAATGCCACATACACAGCTAATTCTGGAAACTCTTAAAAGAGTCACTGCGCAAAGGGCAGCTGATCACACAAGGGCTATGCCCTCAGGAATGTTCATTCACCAGCAGGGAGAGGCAGGACCAGAAAGAAATAGTGGAGCAAGAATATATTATCATATTAGTTCAAGTGCTCAGGTAATTGACTGAACAAACTGGATAACTGCCACAATGCCTGTGTTCCCCGTGCATCCATATACAGAACCAGTGAGGAATTCAAGAAGACTTAAATATCATTAGAGAACATGAACGTGCTTTGAAAACAGCACGTTCCTTGTTGCCAGAACTGGTTTGACTTCTGATCCAGCCCTTATGTTTTCCCGTAACTGAAAGATTTGGCAGCATGAGAAAAATGAATGCTTTTATTGAACTTCTGAGTTTCTGATATTTTATCATTTATGGTCTCATTTGATCCTCATGACCCTGTGTTGTAAGAAAGGTGAGAATTTCCTTCCCTATTTTACTGCAAAAGAAACTGTGCCCCTGGAGGTCTTGTACTAGTCAAACTGGTAAAAAGTAACCCGAGGACTGGCATTTAGGTCTTCTGAACTTAGTTCTTAGGGTTTTTGTTCTTTACTAATGGTTTTATTTTTCTTCTGGGGTCTGAATTCATTTGACTGTCTGATGAAGTGTCTCCTAAAAATAGCGCACTTGCGTGCACATACAATTTTGCTATAATTTCAAGAGGTTCCTCACCACCCCAGGTGGAGAATCACCATCCTACCCTGTGTAATCTCCACAAAAATGACAGAGCGAAAAACCAGGAAATTCTGAGATAGGACAATAAGCAACTTGAAGATCAGAAACAAGATCAAATTCATAAGTCCGTTTGCCAAATTTTCTTTCTCCTCCTGGAATATATTATCTCTCAGAGGGACTAGCATGTCTTGAAATTAAACATGGTAAAAAATACCCTGGGGGCATATATGTAGAAATGGGAAGATATTGATGGAAAATAAAAACCTGAGAAGATCCTGAACTGAAACAATAGAGGGAAAGGTAAAATGAAAGGGAATTTTAAAAAAGGTCAATTATGCATTTTTAAACATGAATATTGTGCAATAAGCATGTTGTGCATGCTTGTGAAATCCACTGCTGTGAGTAGGGCTCTGCTGGAAGTAATGGAGGACATTGTTGTTGTTCAGTCACTCAGTCATGTCTGACTCTTTTGCAACTTCATGGACTGTAGCCTACCCGGCTCCTCTGTCCATGGGATTCTTGTCCAGGCAAGAATACTGGAGTGGGTTGCCATTTGCTTCTTCAGGGAACCTTCTTGACCCAGGAATCAAACCTGTGTCTCCTAGATCTCTTGCATTGGCAGGCAGATTCTTTACCACTAAGACACCTGGGAAACCCTCTGGTCCGACTGCCTGGTGCTAAACGAACTCTCTGCTTCACTCTTGACATGCAATTTCAGAGTTTGTGCTTGTTCTAGAAAGCCTGAGCACAACTCCAGTGTTGAGTGTCTTGGGATTACCCTGGTCCCAGTTTCTCTCTTTGATCTGTTCTGTCTACAACCCGGGAGCTGCCTCTGTCACCATACCAGTACTATCAAGACCTTGTTCTTCAAGGTGACTTTCTCCTATATAAGGCTTTGGAGGGAATGCATCTCCATTCCCTAATCTTGAGCTTCTAGGAGACGGAGTTGGAGCTGGGAGCTGGGAAGTGAGGATAAAATGAATAAGCACCATCAGGTGCTGAGCTAGGACTTGAAAAATAATTAGAAAACCAGACCCTCAAGCAAAGGTCAAAAAATAGTTACCAGGCTCACTGGCCAACTGTCCCCGGAAATTCCCTTGCCAAACGTCTCAGGCCAGCCCTCCCTCCTTCAGTTGCTCCCTGGCTCCTGCAGGACCCACTTCCACACTCGTCATGTCTGCAGATGGGGTTATTCAATGTATTGATAGAGACAGAGGATGTTAGGATGGACCTCTGTCCACAGAAGTAACTCCAGGATCAAGTCAGTAATTTTGAAAATTGACAGGAGTTAACAATAACAAAATTGGTCCTTTCAGCCCAGTTACCTCAGTTATTTAAAAGATGGCACCTGTCGATTTGGTGATTCACCCTTAGTTTGGCACTCACCCAACAGATGGTCCATCCAGATACCGTCTACATCCTGACACAGAATCAAGAATTGCTGTTTATTCATTTGGCTGTATTAATGACCAATTTGTGCCTAGTCAGTTGGATTAGATCAATGGGTTAGATCCAATTAGTTAATTCAAAAAAATTTTCCCTTTAAAAGAAAAAGCCACACCAACCATTTTTAGTGGGTATTTTTTAAAATCACTTATTTTACTGAAAATATCCCTGTCTATGGCAGGTTTAACTTCCCAGAAGTCAGAAACAGAATTCAAGATGACCCACGTGACAACAGACACAAAAGATGTGATCTGAAGGTAGGACACAGAAGCATGAAAAACAGTTTGTACTGACATAGAACACAGGTTGATGAGAAGCCTATGCCAAGAAAATATCACATCTATGTTTAATGCGCTCATAACAGGCCTCCTAGTTTTATAGGGAAATATACTTTTGTAGGTTAATTCATGGTGGTTTTGAATAAAACATCAATAAATTGCAACCGAAGAGAAAAACGAAACAGCGATGCACAGAATCTACACATGAGTATCTGAGAGAGGCTGTAACATGATTATCTTTGGCATTTGCTTGGCAAACTCTTCATTATCACTCTTCTCAGGAAGTGCTAACCCAGTGTGCATTTCTTCGAGCTGTAAATCAGTGATGTTTTTCACTAAAAAGCACATAATGACCAATGACGTCGGTGTCCCTTGCAATTCTCACCCTCTTCCTTTCATAAATGTTTCAGTTTGGGGCCATAAAACTGTATAATTGGAACAGAATTCTAAATCCATGTCTACAGAAAGTAACAGAACTATGTGAGCCAACCAGACTGTCACCTCTCACTGAGCTGTTAGGCAAATAGGATTTATTTCTTGCACTAATTCCAACTATAGTTAATCCCTGCTGGCTTTTTGGAGCTTTGTATGTGGAAGGGCTTTCTGAGGCTATGCCTGGTCTCAGCAGGAAAGGGTTCCATAATTGATTAGTGATGTCTGCCATGGGCACGGATGGAGGGCGTCATCTCAGAGATCACTGTTGTAGCCTGTCCTACCATAAGGAGTGACTGGATGCAATGCTATGCAGAGAAATCACATTCCATAGATCCAGCTACACGCGTCCTTTGAAAATAGCTCAGTATATGTTTACCAAGGAAATACATGACTAAAATGAGTTGCTTTGTGACTCAATCAATACAGAATGGCTTTGTATACATGAAAAGGGGGGAAATCTCAAACTACTCTCAATCATTTAGTGCTGTAATCTGATCTTATTCTTAAGACAGTCACAATAGTCAGACTAATTCTGACTGTAGAGTTCTACATTTTGGGCTTAAAAGTGGAAAAGTGTATGCATATTCATCTATCTTTGCTAATAATTTTGCAACAAATGTGAAGAAAGCCACACTGGATAGCCCTACATAATCACAATGAGAAACCAGCCCCTTAAGGAAAGCCTCTTCTCAAGCAGTGTTAAGACACTGAGTTCACAAGCAGCTCATACATTAGACTCTTCAATTGTGTTTCCAGAGCATCTCCGACGTTGCTTTGAACTTGCTAAGGCATCCTCCTGGCTGTGCAGCTCATGACCTAACTAAGAGTCTGTGTCCTAGCGAGTTGCTGGACACTTAGCTAAGGAAGAAATATTTCTTTGTTGTTGTTTAGTCACTAAGGGTCTAGCTCTGTTGGGACTCCATGGATGGTAGCCTGCCAAACTCCTCTGTCCATGGGATTTTCCAGGCAAGAATACTGGAGTGGGTTGCCATTTCCTCCTCCAGGGGATCTTTCTGACCCAGGGATCAAACCTGCCTCTTAGTGTCTCCTGCATTGGCAGGCAGATTGGGACAATAAGTAATGAAAGATTGAATAAATGAATGCAGATGTGAGTTAATCCTGAGCCAAACTAGCCATGGGGATAATAGTTTTTGCCCTCACTTGTCTGGGCAACTAGAAGTCTGCTTAAAAAAAAGTGTCTAGAGGCTCTGAGTTCTTGCAAATTCTGAAATGCTACAATTCTAGAGTTCTAACTATGCAGGATGCAAACTTCCCTAACTTCACCTTTAGGTGGGGACCGCCAGGGGAAGACAGAGCACCCTTTCCTATGCTTCCTATTTGGAATCTCTCTTCTTTCACTAAAGCAATTGCTTTCAGTCTTGAAGAGGATGTGAAAAAGAGTACTCATCTCCAACACGGCCTGAACTGCAATTCTCTAACATCTCTCTAATGAAAGATGGCAAACCTGACTGAGCTCTCTTCTTTCCTTCTTCGTTTGCACACACATTTTCATCTTGTGTTGTACAGCGCACATCACCCTTCCATTCATCATCTGTGTGGGCTGAATGGTGCCTCCCCTCCCCCCCCCCCAAATTCATAAGTTGAAGTCCCCACCCCCGGTGCCTCAGAATGTGACCTTATTTGGAGACAGGATCTTTACAGAAGTAATAAAGTTAAAATGAAGTAATTGGAGTGGGCTCTATCCAAAATGATTGATGTCCTCATAAAAAGAGGGGAACTCAGAGACCCACACGCATACAAGAACATCATGGGTACAAGACAGCCATCTACAACCTAGAAAAGATCCTTCCCTCACAGCTCTTAGAAGGAATCAACCCTGCCCATACCTTAATTTCAGACTTCCAGCTTCCAGGACTGTGAACTCATCATTTTCTGTTCTGCCAGCCACCCAGTTTGTGGTCCTTCGTGAAGGCAGCCCCAGTAAACTCACACAGCAGCTCATGAAAAATAGCTTCAGACATCTAGTGGCCAGAAGTTGCAGCTCATACATTCCTGTTCAGTGTCTACGCTGTGATATGTGGATTGCCTTAGCTGTTTGTTGTGTTGTAATAAACCATCACAACACTTAGTGGCTTCAGACACCTACAACAACACTAATCTGTCACTTCTCATGATTCTGTGGGTTGTCTGGGGCTGAGATGGATGATTCTTCTTCTGGCCTTACTTGGGTCCAGTCCTTTCTTTACTCCTCTGGGAGCTCAGTTGCGAATCAGATGCCAAATGTAACAAGCATCTCGTCCCTCCCATGGTCTCTGTCTACATGATGGCCTCACTCCTCATCACTGAACATAACAGGCAGTCTGTACTTCTCATATAGCAGCTCAATCTCAATGCAAAGGAAGACGTTGCCAGGCCTCGTAATGGCTAAACTCAGACTGGCTGAGCATCACTTCCTCCAAATGCTGTCAGTCAAGACAAGCCACAAGGCTGGCCTAGCCTCAAAGGGAGGACAGACAGATGCCACGTCTTGTGAAGAGAAGTGGCCATTGTTTGTCTGCCACAGCTAGGTGGAAACCCTAAGCCAGAATGGAGACAGAAAATACATGATATACCCATTAGGATTGCCTTTGCCTGCTTGTAGTAAGAACTCTGGATTCAAAGAGGCTTTGACACAGGAAGCTTAATTATCTCATGTTATTGGAAGACTGGCATTGTGAGAGCCCTGGGCAAAACTCCCTGAATGGCTCCATGATGTCCCTTCTGTGAGCTTCAGTGTATCAGTCAGGATGTGTTAGGATACACTGCCATGACAGACCCAATTCCAGTGGTTTTAAGAAAAAAACGTGTATTTTCACTCAAGCTGCACATCCACGGTGGGGCACTATTCTTATTAACTGTGTGGCTCTCCTCACTGACATCACTTCCGGACAACAAAGCCTCTCCCACCTGGAGCACTGCTGATCACCACATCAGGAGAAAACGAGAGCTCTGCGGTATCCTAAAGCAGGAACCAGATGCTCTGGTTCAGAACTAACATGCACCATCTTTGCTCATGATTTAAAAAAAAGTTTTTATTTACTTTTTATTGAAGGATAATTGTTTTACAGAATTTTGCTGTTTTCTGTCAAATCTCAACATGAATCAGCCATAGGTATACATATATCCCCTCCCTTCTGAACCTCCCTCCCATCTCCCTCCCTATCCCACCCCTCTATGCTCATGATTTTTGACCAGTGGTATATTAAGTCACTCTCCCCTCCTACACACTAAAGGGCCAGGCATTGCAGTTCTTACCATCTGCCTGGAAGAGCAGAGATATTTCATAAGTAGCACTAATGGCTACCAAACTGAACAGCAATTTCAACTAATAACCGGTTTCTGTCCCTCCTTGGTCCACTCTCTTGCCCCCCATAAGGTCATAACATCCATGGAAACACTTCAAAAAGTAGAGCAAGAAAAATGTCCCCAGAATCGGCCAACAGTTCCCACCCTTCACATTGGCCAGAACTGGATCACATGTCCATTCTTAACCAATCTGGTAACAGGAGTAGGGATTGTTATGGTTGGCTCAGCGGAAAATCCCATGGACGGAGGAGCCTGGTGGGCTGCAGTCCATGGGGTCGCTAAGAGTCAGACACGACTGAGCGACTTCACTTTCACTTTTCACTTTCATGCATTGGAGAAGGAATTGGCAACCCACTCCAGTGTTCTTGCCTGGAGAATCCCAGGGACGGGGGAGCCTGGTGGGCTGCCGTCTACGGGGTCGCACAGAGTCAGACATGACTGAAGCGACTTAGCAGCAGCAGAAGCCCAACTGGGATCTACCTTCTAGAGCTGGGGATTGGATCACTGTCTCCTGAGCCTATGAGCTGTCTGAAGTTGGTACAGGTGTCGAAGAAGATGATGCTTCTCAGGCACTTTTTACTAAGTGACATACATCCACAAAGGAAAGATGTTTCCATACTACCAATGACTCAGGTGTTGAAATTAGAAGAAGAAAGAGGGTAATGAGTGTTGGTGGACCACCAGCCTGGTCAACTGCAAAGGGCAAAGTGTCAGTAAGATGTAAAGTGTACTGCATGCGGTAAGAGTTGGAATTGTTGCTGTTGTTTAGCCACCAAGTCATGTCCAACTCTTTCGCATCCCCATGGACTATAGCCTGCCAGGCTCCTCTGTCCATGTGATTTCCCAGGCAAGGATACTGGAGTGAGTTGCCATTTGCTTCTCCAGGGGATCTGTCTGACCCAGGGATCAAACCCATGTTGCCAGCATACTGAGCCACCTGGGAGGCCCAAGAGTTGGAACAGATAATTCCTAACATCCTGTTCAATTCTGAGATCTACTATTTTCTGTGAGATTGTTGATGTTACCTACCATCTACGAGTGTAGGGGTTCAGAACATATTTGTGAGGGTGGTCTGAAAAGACAAAGCAATTTTCCTTACTAAGTGCCACTGATCAAATCCTGTTAGAGTCCCACAGGAGGAAGGCACATTTCCATCCATTGCTAGGAAGCTCCCAGATATGGGAAAGGCAATTTTGGAATAATAACAGACAGGTGAAAGCTCAGGGAAGAGAAAAGGAAGTGACTGACTTTAAAATTGCACATAATCTGAAAGTAAAGAATATGTTTTTATGATTCCCAAATGCACAAGCATATGTTATGATTCTCAAATGTATATACTTTTCTTATCTGCTCTCTTGAGCTTAATCCTTGAGCTGAATTGCAACACTTAGGGCTGTTTACATGGCCCTTAGGGCATATCAACATGGCCATTGTTAAATGCTGTCCTGAATCTGCCCTCTGATCACCAACTACCAGAAACCTACTTCATCCCTTCATCATATTTTACCTGGATTATCAGAAAGGTTTTCACATCTCTCTTCTCAGAAGAGTACGAATCGAGTGTTCCTTACTCCAGCAGACTTAGAGATCCAGGGAACACACAAATCTGACAGTCTTCGCTTTGAGTAAAACCCACCAATAGTTCCCCATCGACTGGAGGATAAATTCAAATTCTTTGGCAGGGAACACAATCCCCTTCTGCCAGCTTTATTTGGAAGACTCCCTCCAAGTTTATGCTCAGCTGCTGTCTCCCAGGCTCACATACCCTCATTCTTTCCTGTCTGCTGGGTTTTGCAAGCGATGGTCCCTTTCACTCTTGGTAGCTGTGTTAACTTTCAGTCCTTCTTGGAGACTTTGCTCCTTACCTCATGGAAAAGGCTGCCTTTGACCCACCTTTCCGCTCCTGGTTGCCTCCTGGAGCACCCTGTGCCCCCTTTGTCATGGGACATAACCAGGGATAAGGTCCTCAACCTGTTATCTGCCTGCCCAATGGTTTACCAGCTCCTCCTCCTTGAGGAAACAGACTGTCTTGTCCATCTTTTATCTCAGCACTTAGCACCTGGGTAGGGAGTAAGGACTGACTAAATAAACGCTCCTTGAACAGGCATCAGAAAGAAGGCAGTGGCTGAGTAGAGAGAATTGCGGGTGGGGTGGGTGGCAGAGGGTGTGGGGGAAGAGGGAGGAGATGGAGAGATAGTAGCAAGTGTGGGGCTGCCAGGGGAGTTTGTGAAACCCCCCATCCCAGGATCCGGACTTCCCTCTGGTGTCTGGGGATCGGGGTTTCAGACCTGTTGATGCATTCCGGATGGGGGAAGAGGCGCTCTGCCTCTCCTGCACAGGGGTACTTGGTTCGGGTCACACTTGGGACTATATGGACAGCTTTGGGGACAATCTCTACTGCCCACACAGGGAGGATCTGTCCCCTGCCTTCAACCTAAGTACCTGGGCACTTGCTCACAAGGCTGGGACAGGGGCAGAATTTTGGACGTTACTTTTCGTTCTCATTTTCCTTCCTGCCCCCCTCCTCCACCGCCCCCCCA